>CAJQUN010001321.1:0-78171 GCA_907163345.1 Haberlea rhodopensis
CTTGACTGGGTGGATTGGCCACCCTCAGTATCGATCCGGACAATATATCATGCAGTGGACTCGAACCATTTGATTCCTATCATTTAGGTAGATTAATAATTAGAATCTTGTGTTTAGATATTTTTATTGCTTTATTTAAATCAGAATAAAATAGTATGTCGGTATAAATAAACGTGTATATTTTCATTTTTCAAGGACACAGCATGGGGGCGGGTGGTGGCCACCCCCTCAGCTTTGTAGTCCAAGGGTGGGGTGGGGGTCCACCACCATCACTCAATTTTTATTTTTATTTTCCTTATAAAACTTTATATAAAAGTTGAAAAAATAAAAACTAAAATCTTGATCCCTAATCAATTTTTCAATCGTTCTTTTGATTCAATCCCCAATTCTCTACGCTGGGCTGGCTTCAAAAATTCTTTCTTCATTTAGACGTGTTTTAGCATTCGATCGTGGAGGTGAGTCACACACGACCACCATACCACCTCAATTTTGTATGTGCATTCTTCCGTTCAGGGTGTCTTCCTCAAATTTTTCATAACCCCTTGCCCCTTAGTCAATCTGCCCATATATATATATATATATATATATATATGACAAATTTCTGATCGGTCCAATTGGGAAAATATTTTTCGGCCAGTCAACCAAAAACAAATTCTTTACTAAGTCCAATTTTGAATAGAAGGACCAAAATAGCCCTGCACAAATCTTTTGCTTCGTCTTCAATTCCGCCTTGCTTTTGCGTTTGTCTTCTACATTGATTATTTGTCACTTTTTCTATTTTCATTTCTTTGCCTCTTCACTTCGACCCTAAAGTTTCTACGCGGCGGTGCTGACTTAACCTTTTTCTGCAACAATATTTTGAAACACATGACTACAGTACTTAAATAATTCGATATCATATTCACCATTTTAAAAGCTATAAAACGAAATTTCATCGTTGTTGCAGAAGAGGCTAAAAAGGCTTGTGCAGATGCTGAGAGCAGGAATATGGATTTGGATAAAAAAACTTGGAGAATCAGAAGGAAAAGTCGAACATGTTCAAGATTTAGTTCAAATGTATGCTCTAATATAATATTAAGAATTTATAAGCGATTTACATCACCTATGTAATTTACATGCACTAATATACTATATTTTTGGTTAAATACAATACATGAATCCATCGGTTCATGTAATTGACATACATCGATAGACTCAGATGGTGCATATAATTTACATGCACCGATAGACTATGTATTTGTTAAACACTACATGAGTCAATCAGTGCATGTAGTTTACATGCACTGATAAAATCAGGTGGTGCATGTTATTTACATGCACCGACAGCTAAAACGAAGCCCACCTAACCCTAATCGTGGGCCTCGTCGAAATTATTAGAAGAGTATAAGACATGTATTTGATAGAAGCTAGCAAAAATCTCGACTTGAGGCGCACACAAACGTCGAATGAAAATGGAAAAAAAACTACATTTGCCTAATAAAATTAAAATAATACAAAATTTATGCCGACAGATCTCTAGTGAGATTCTGACGTAAACTCCTCATAAAAATGGAAAAAAAAAAAAGTGAGCCCAAAAACAAAGAAGCTTTCTTTGTCACAATTTCATGGAATTTTTTTTGAGTTTATCGGTGCATGTAATTTACATGTACCGAGATACTATGTTTTGGTTAAATACACATACATGCGTCTATCTGTGCATGTAATTTACATGAACCGATAGACTCATGTGGTGCATCGATAGATCATATTTTTGGTTAAAGACAATATTGAATACATGCTCCGATAGACTCATGCGCTGCATGTATATTATATTTGTATGCACCGCAAGGTCTAGGCGGTGCATGTAATTTACATGTACCACTAAACCTAAGCAGTGCATGTATATTATATTTACATGAACCACATGAGTCACATGTAAAATATGAGTCTAGCGGTGCATGTAAATTACATTATTTACATTAACCGCTAGACATAAACGGTGCACTAAAATACCCAATATATTCCTGAACTATTAATAAGCATCTCGAGATTTCAACTCAACAAAGTACCCAATCTCTGAAGTAGAAGGAAAAAACCTACATCATTCAGCCATTGAAATTGAATCTCACCAATGAAGCATATGCTAGGCGTATGATTGCAAACGAAGCAGGTTTTCATGGACAAAAACAATAGTTGTAAGGACCCTAATCCTTAAGTGCGGAAATATGGCATAATAGAGCTAATATAATGATCAGAGTGAGAAAAGAACATGTTGAGTCTATGAGCTTAAGCATTACATGCCATAATAATAAGGACTTCCAAAAAGAATGGATTAATTACATTCTTCATCAATGAATGCTATCAACTAGTTTATACACTACTCATAAGTAGACACTCGACAAAATAATCCTGTCCTTTAATCCTCAAAAGAAATGCTTCCCAAGCTCAACTACCTCAACCGGTCAAAGCTTGCTATCATGCCAAAACCAGGTACCTACAAGGACAACCCCCAAACATATGAGCAATAATAATCATTCATATTCAACACAATATGAAGGTAAAAGCGTAAATGCATAATCAATATAAACACTTCCTGTTTTCCATGCATTTCAACCGGCTCCCCGGTTTGGGTTGTCCCATGTTACACATGAACTGATTGAGATATAACTCAACCGATTATTTTTAATGGCCAAAACATGTCATGACCATCATTATACCAATCTCAACAGATACCCAATCGTGGTCACCATTCCCTAGTCTGTCATCACAGTGTATTTTAATGCCCCTCGCTTTATTTCATATGGGCGGCATAGGATAACCTCGCTACAATGCGACATGCGGCGGCTCCCAACCCTCGCTTCACAGAGAGCGGCAAATACCATTTCCTCGCCCCATATGACAAACCACGCTCAAATGTGACATGCGGCGCTCCCACCCCTCGCTTCACATTTAGCGGAAACCAACAAAAAGCGGCAAGCATTAAAATCATCAAAGGATGCACCACGACTCATGGGATGTGCATCCAATAATCATAATATGCATCATCATCAATATGCATCAATTACCATGTATATGCATCCACAATGCAATACCACATATGGCATAAATCAACATGTATATGCATCCACAATGCCAATACCACTATATATACCCCGCATCCACAATGCATAAACAATGAGTATATAAATACATGTTACCGTTGGGTGCCCGTACGTCCACATACATACCTTTCCAAATGTAGGGTATGGTAGGACTTCAATGCCTTGGCTGTGTTGCCACCTGGGATGGTTCTACACATTCACACAAACCAATATTAGAACCCAATAATAGTCCAATACCAAAATTTGACAAAATAAACCATTTTCCCAAAATTCACAGGCGGCGATCGATCGCTTCCATAGGCGATCGATCGCCTCAAAATTTACACAGCGGCGATCGGTCGCCCCAAACATGGCGATCGATCGCCATTCCTTTGAAAAACCTACTGCCTCTCGGCGATCGGTCGCCCTCATAACAGGCGATCGATCGCCTAACCCGTAATTTTTGGTACTGCCTTGCGGCGATCGATCGCCCCATTTCAGGCGGGCGATCGCCTCGCACAGACTCGCGATTTTTCACCATTTTTGGCATACCAAAACCTGCCAATCCGATCCCAATACTCAAACCAACCAACCAACAACATAAATATCAACATAAACTGCCAAAATACACCTTAAAACAACCATAAATCCAACCATTAACCAAACCCACAACAACCCATACAAAACCCAGTTTTAAAACCCGTGCAAAATCAACCCAAACTCAAATAAAACCTTACAAAAAGCAATAATGAGGTATCCATACCTCTTGGGGACCTCAAATCACCCAAATGCTCCACAAATCAAGATTTTTGAAAGGTTCCTCTTCCACCCAAGGCTTGAGCTCGAACATTTGGAGGGGAAGGGTTTGTGGCTTTTGATTTTTTTTGGTAAAGGTAAAGTGATGGATGATACAGGTTGGGGTTTGGGTATATTAAAATGTGAGTTTATTAAAATGATACCCAAAAGAATTCCATGGTGTATAAAACACCCCAACCTGATATTTTTCAAAAGCATTTACTCAAAATGCACCATAATATCAAATAACACATGATTTCTAATAAATTGCTAACCCAAGGCAAATAATCATGCTTCCAATAATATTTACCCAACATGCACCACATGCACCCCTAAAATGCAATCCACGGGTCACCCCTATCCACATGACCATGCATTTCCATAAGGTAAATAAATCCCAAAACATAATCAATTACCACATAATTAATCATGTAAACACAATTAAAGCCAAATAGCAATTAACCATTTCGGGGATGTCACAATAGTGCAACTCTCAGATACGAAAAACACAACTATTTGAGCACAATGATCCCACTGAGAAATCTTAGTCACATACATTCCCTTTGTTAAATCTGCTTTTTCATTAAAAATTAAATGCATTCAACAAAGTTTACAAGTTTTCAGTTTTAACACTTTGAGCTTTAGGTTTACCTGCCGGCAAGAGTTCGCTTGGTACACCGATCGCCACCTCAGTCAAAAGAGCAAGGTTTCGCGATGGAATTTTTGGAACTTGTGCGACTAGTTTCTACGAAGTCGTGAGAGCGACCGAGTTTCTGGATCTTCTCGTGTAGGGCATCGTTACCTTAATCCATCTGATGAGTCATTGGTCCGATCTGTTCGTTAAGGTCATGTACCGTTATGTTTTGTCATCTTTAAGATACTTGATCTGATCTGTTTCCTAATCTTAGAAACATGATACTAACAATTTTCCTTTTTTTGGTTATGACAAGACCTAGTAACTAACTTCAAAGTACGTATTTATCCATCATTATTCTTTATCATCTCGTATTTATCAATATAATTATATCATTCGAAGTAAAACACAACCTCGATGATAAATTGCTTTAAACTTATATAATTTTGTTTCTTAGAAATACCAATCCATTCATTCAATTCATTTCAATGGTGTAAATTTCACCTTTTGTATTATTTTTTTTTCTAAATTCATAGTTACATGGTGTTCCATAAAAAAATACATCTTAATATATATATATATATATATATATATATATATATATATATATATATATATATATATATATAATGATCCTACGGAATATGAACTTTTCCAATATCAGTCTCAACATTTTAAGACTAATCAAGTATAAACACAAAGAAATTATTTTTAATCAAAAATAGCAGCACAAAAATGTGTATAACAATTTAGTCCAACAGAAATTAATGTTTAACAAAAATGGTTCGATAATTGAATAAGGAGCTTTGAGACCACTTAAATTAAAAAATGTTCGAGATTGTTTTTGATTAAAAAAACAATTTTCGGATTACTATATATGATTAGTGCTAAAAATATAGGATTAGAATTATAAAGATCTCTGTTCTATGGTCTCATTTTTGAAATTTATCTGATAAAAATAACTCTATAAATTTACTTGGTTAAAAGAGTCAAGAATCAACGATATAAAAATCAATTAAAAATGAATTGATTGAGAATATATATACTTTTTGACTGAGAATATTTGTGCAATATATATTACAATATATTACTGTGTCACATCTATATTATATAATTATAATCACGAAGAGTATCTAAACAAATTGACTTGCTTTAGATCTATTTACCTTTATATTTTAAAAAAAATTATAAAAAACAAAGAATATAAAATCACGTTTATATATATGTCAGAAATGACTGCGGAAAATAACCATTGTTCCAATCTATATTTCTTAATACAAATCCAATTAATATTTAATTTTATATACTTATTTATGTTATTAATATTCATTAAAAAAATATATCTACAAAATGGATATACGATAGAAAAGATGACAAGTATCCCAACAATGTCACACGATAGGATTGGATAACACATTTTTTATAGATATATATTATACTTAATAAAATATTTGGAATCAAATTGTCAAATTCTATATGATTAGACAAATATGGACAAGTTATTTTTGTTCCAAACACCTTTTCCCAAATAACCGAAATATAGTTTAAAATAAATTATATATATATATATATAACTTATTCTGTTGTTCAAATAAATTATATATATATATATATATATTATAATATATATATATATATATATATATATATATATAGAAAGTTTGTCTGAAGATAAGGTTTGGCAGACATCACTCTGATTCTGTGTTGTCACATGTGAACAAACCAAAATCACATACAGCACGTGGATAATACATGGATTGGGTCATCTCCTATGATATTATATATATTTTATTTAATGCAATTATTATTTATAATATCCCCATATCTAGAGGTGCACGGGCAGCCAATAGAGGGGGTGGGTTAGGGTTTTTTGAGCTTGTCTGAAAGCGGACAAATAAGCCTAATTTTATTTCATATTTCACATTTTCCTGTTTCTCAAATGTTTCTCAAAGTGCTACGTGTACGGCTGTCACCTCTCAAATCTTAAGAGCAAAATGTTACATATATATGAGCCACTTCTTGAACTTGTAGGGGCTACTATGAGATTTATATTTATGTTAAGGCTATAGTGTGAACAAATTCAATTCTGACTCTTGTGCGAGTAAATCAGTTCTGGCTCTTGTGTAAGCAAAATGAATCTCGGCTCTATTGTGAGCAAATGTTAGCATACATATATCAGTTTTGATAAAGATCTGTTTGAAAGTTTTTCTAATTATATATGTGTGTTTATCATGTTCGATTGACCTACTTTACTGAGTGTTTATTCAAACAATCCTCACTTACCTCTCTTCCTACATAAGCATCAATCTAAGGTTGAATATGATGAACAATACCAGTTTTGGGGTTGGTAAAACTGTTGTCGTCATAGAGTGAAGATGCTGTTGTTTTAGCCATTTTATTTATTTACGCTTCCATAATGTTTTTCAGTTGTAAACCAATTTTCATAATTTATCCATTCGAATTGTAAAGGCAATTTCAGTCTATGGAATAAAAAATTGGTTTATTTCAGATATGTATCCAAGACTTATTGTTTTCTAATTTTTTATTTAGAAACGTCGGTGTCATTGGTCCAGGTTCGGGGAGTGACACTCACTCCTATCTCACTCTTTCCCAACTTAGCATTGATGAAATTCTTGATGAGCACTTTTCTTGTCGTTTCACATGCTCTAGTTCTTAAAACAATGATCAATGCCAATAATTTTTCTGTCAACTTTGGCAGACTCTGAAGATAATGCAATCCAAGGATCGAAGTAGGACACTTTCTTTTGTTTTGAGGTGTGTATGATATCGTGTTAATGTATGCTCATGTGCATTGATTAGGAAAATTTATCAAAATTTATTTCTTTATCAAAAGTGACTGTCGATCTTTGAAATATGATTTTGAATTTTATTGTGAATATTTTCTACGGCCATTTTTTATTATTTTTATTTTTTGAGGGTTTGGCATGCATAACCCGTAGCCCACCTCGGGCGGGGTTCACAAACCACATGAGGAGGGCCCACCCCTTTTGATCACAGGTTATACAAGCTAACTCGTTTGCCCATATCTTGATAACTAATCTGAACAATTTTCAATATGTGTTACATAAAGATCCAGTAAAACATTTATGTCAAACATCTGGGTTATTTGGGTGGGTTGAAAGGTAAAGGAGAATGGCTTACAATTTGGGAATGCATGGTGTTGAGCATTTGGCAATCACGTAATAAGAGAGTATTTAGCAATGAAGAATGTTCAATTGCCTCCACTATTGAGATTACCAAGTTTAGGTCTTGGCATTGGATTTCAGCAAAGAGTGGAGGAATTCATCCATATTCGCCTTTAGATTGATAATGGGATCCTACAACCTGTTTGGGATTATAAGTGAATGTGTTTCTTATTTGCAGAGCCATACTTTTAGTTGAGCAGAATATACCGTACTCTGATGTTTTTGGGAATCTGGTTGTGTGGATGAGGTTTTTTGGGTAGACTACTTACTGATTTTTCAACATGGATTATCAAATGTACAATTTGATCTGGAAAAGGATTGATGACGATGGAGCTTATTGTTGTGGTTTCTGATATTGCTATGCCTAATTGCTTTCTGGAATAATGCTTGTGCCACAACAGCGCAGGGATATGTCTGTGGATGCAAATTTATTCATCCAGTAGCATAAGTTTTCATTCATCTTAATCTACTTGATGCTTGAGATATTTTGACAGTGGAGATTTTCATTATTAAACCTTCATTCGTGACACTAAATTGCTTACTTCTTTTGTCTTTTGTGGTGTTTCTCAAGGAGTTAGTTAATGTAGGATCGAGCGCTTACCGCTTTACCAATAACTATAGTTAAGGGTAATGGCGCAACATCAATCTTTTCAACCATACACTGGCACAAGCGCCACGTGTTCGACCGATTACAAAGCAGAGGCAATTGTTGAACCCCAACAATCCCTCCCCCAATAATTGCACTCTCTGCAACTCATGGGAATCGAACACGAGACCTTGGCTCTGATACCAATTGTAGGATCGAGTGCTTACCGCTTTACCAATAACTATAGTTAAGGGTAATGGCACAACATCAATCTTTTCAACCATACACTGGCACAAGCGCCACGTGTTCGACCGATCACAAAGCAGAGGCAATTGTTGAACCCCAACAGTTAACATTTGATATGTATATTGTAAAGGGTTGGAGTACCCCTTGTACTTCAATTCTAATATAAATTTTGGCTTATTAAAAAAAAAACTAATCTGAACAATACTTAATGTTTTTATAATATAATTTTTTAATCTTAATATATCTTAAGACAGATTGTTTCACATTGTTATTTCATTAAATATTTGGCTCGAAATTTACAATAATGAAGTTATTCATCATTCTATTATCCATATATTTCCATTTATTTGGCGCTCCTCGATGTCATGACCATACTTGTTATGAAATTTATACTATTTATCAGACCAGGGCTTTCTCGGTCCTTCTACGCACCATACGACCTCTAGGAACCTATCATCCAGACAAATCTCCATAGCCCTCTCCCGACTCATCGTTATAGGGACATAAAAAGAGAATCACTCCAAAGTTTCACTCATCACTATAGGCCTCTTCTCCTCCGCCCTGCTACTTTTATATATATATATATATATATATATATATATATAAAACAAAGAAACTACTTTAGAATCATGAATAACCAAGCATTCTTAAAAATTTATTTAACTGGGAAACAAGATGGTTCAGGTAATATTACCAAGTCTTGAGGGAGGCCCCGGACTCAAACTCAAGACCTTCAAACAATCATCAAACAAAAGAATTTCTAGTCTCCTCCTTGACAACACATCAGTAATACAACTTATACATTACACATTGAAAGAAATGAAATGGTAAGTGCGAAGATTCAGTTTCATCAGTTCAACAGTAACCAAATCAGTTGAAATGGTCTTTCCCACCAGCTCAACTAACCGAGGAAATCCATCAGCTCAATTTGTGGAAAAAACTCACAAGCTCAACTTGTGACAGAACCTATCAACTCAACTTGTGACAAAACCTCTAATGTCAACTTGTCAAATCAACCCTAGGGAAGACCAAGTCAGACACCTTACTTCTCATTAATTTCAGAATCATAACTACTACAAATCGTGGGCATTATTTGAGGATAATGGCTGAGATTATGGAGATCATGGGGGAAGTTAATGGCTGGTTTTATGGAGGCTGTAACTCCCAAATTCACACCCTACAAATAGAATATTCATTGCAATGAAAGTGTTACACAAATCTGAAGCAAAATCCCGAAATACACACACACAAACACGCAAGTTCTGCATATTCCAGCATTATAATTTTCTGAAATTACGAGATTTCTAGGATAAAAATATGTTTTGAAGCACTATACTATTAAATTGAAATCCAATTGGTAAGGATTCAGAATTCTAACCCTGATGTAGTAGGGTTAGAACTGTTACTCTGACCTGATACGATAGTTAGCCATTGTTCTGGATAGTCCAGACCTTTTATTCATGGGTGATCCGATGTTCTGGCCTTATCTCGATGATGATTAAGTTTAGATAACTGATATCAGTACCAGGAGAAAATTAGATAATTTATTGTGCTTAAATGTTATGAAATTTGTGCTGTTGTGAAACCGAATCCGTTGCAGTTCCGGTTCTGTTATGACTCTAGGTGAACCAATCAGTTTAGGCATTAGGTGAGTTGATTAGTTTAGGCACTAAGTGAGCATTATAAATTAGTTTAGGCTCTCCTGAGAGCAAAATAATATTTCAGTTCAGTTATTCTTTAAATATCAGTTTTGTTTTTGTTCTGTTTTGAATATTCTGTTTCGAAAGTATTATATATATATATATATATATATATATATATATATATATATATATATATATATATATAGTCAACCACTGTTGTTTCTATCAATTTTATTAGTTTATGCTTCCTCTATTGTAATATGTTTAAGAACAAATGTAAACCAGTTTTATTACTTATTATCAGTTCAAGTTGTAAGAACATTTCTGTTTTATGGATAAAAGGGCTGATTTATTTGAGATCTATATTCGAGACTTGTTGTTCTCAAAATTTTAATTTGGAAGGAACGCCGATGTTATAAGCTCTTGGTTCAGGGCGTGGCAGTAAGAACATGAAGCATAGTTTGAAATAATGCCTTAAACCCTAACCAGTCACTCTAGTTTTCTATTTATAGACAACCCAAATTTTTGATTTTTTATTATGCAATTACAAAGATTTTAGACATAAAACAGGTTCCATAAATCAATCACTTAGTTTGCATTTGGATTAAAGGATTTGGATTTGATAAGATGATTGGGGGAATGATTTCAAATGACTACATTTTAAGGGAATTTGAAATCCATTATATTTGCTAATAAATTAAGTAAAAAATGTAATGAATGTATTTCGAATATATGGATTTCAAGAGTACCCAAATAAGTTAGATGTATTTATTATTATGGATTTGAATTTCTTAACTCCAAATTCACCAATCCAAATACAACCTCAGGGAATAGATAAATGACACTTTGTTGAAGGGTTTGATCCACAACCAGCTTTGCGGCATGATACATTCCACCACATGATTATTGCCCGAAACTTTTCCTACAAAAATCCTCTTATTATTTTAATTAAATGCATTCAAATTAAATTTGTATTAATGTTTATATATAATAAGTTTATTTAATAAAATTAAGAAAATAAAATAAATCTTTTGTTATGCTATTAAAATTAACGTGGCAACTTATAATTATAATGTTCTTATAAATATCAAGGTTCCTACGCCGTATTACATATATTGACTGCATAAAGCTAATTTCTACTATAATTTCTCCATATATTTATCCAAGGATCGATGTATTTTGCACTCTAATTTTTGTTATTATGTATAAAATTATGATTTTATATGATTTTCTAAATTTTTTTATTCATACTCCACTTTACCCACAATATATATATATATATATATATATATATATATATATATATATATATATATGATGTTTCTGTAAAATCGAATGTTTAGAAGTGTAAAAAATGGATAACATGTTTTTTTTTCTTGTATGTGAAAATAATTGAAACAGAAAAAAATTGTACACCGTATATATATACACACTAATGTTACTCGGTGCCTTTGATGCAGCACTCAAGGACAGTGTGATTTGAGGAATCTAAATCATATATCTTGTATATGTTTTGCGTAATATACAATACATAGATCGGATATGTTATGTTGATGTACTCGAGGACTCAAAAAACACAAGCATGTTACTGAAAGTGTATCTATAAACCCCGTGTCGCTTGTCAAGTAGTAAATGGATAATAACCACACATTTGAAAGGTGAATCGAGTGGACTACACTTAGTCCTGCAAAGGTGAGGCTGTCTGTTGCCAATTTGGGCGAGACAATTATGGTTTAGGGTTCTCTAGCCAAGGCCACCATTACTCAACGGGCTTTTCATTTGTATTTAAAATATAAATTATTTGTACATGTTTTTCCATGCAATAAAAAAGGTGCTAGGTCTTGGGCTTAGTCCAGCTGGTAAAGTGCTCGCTTCCACTTTAGAGATATTCGAGTTCCAGTCTCACAGTGTGCGGAATTATATTTAGCCCCTTCTTCTCTCAAAAAAAAAAAAAAAAGTGGCATAATGCCACCTTTAATTAAAAATATAAATTAGTTGTACATGTATCAAAATGTAACTTAGACATCAAGTTCATGCCTCTCAAAGTTAACTTTCAATTGAAAGATTTTATCTAGATAGACAAATTTGATTTCGTGAGAATAAATTCGAAATTTAGATTTAGGATGATAAATTGAAGTCCATTGCAATTCCTACCAAAGGTAAAATTTTAAGAGTATGAAAATATCATCATATTAGCACTTTCAAATCACCCAATAACTCTGATGGATTTAAAATCAACAACTTAGAAAGGAAAAATTGTACAATTTGCGTTGTAACTTGACCTAATTTTGATTTGGGCATTTAAAATAATAAAATTCCAGCTTTAAACCGAAAACTTTACTTGTTTTGCAGTTTTGGTGCTATTTCACTTTAGTGCTGACGTGATGTCGGACACATCATCAATACCCGATGCTACATTAACAATAATCGACATCACGTGAGCAATATCCGGTACCATATCAACACTCCAACGGAAAACGTACTAAAATTACAAAAGAAGCCATGTTACCAGACTAAAAAATTAATTTGACAAGACCAAAACAAAATAGGTCATTTTTATTATATTAATAATTTTTTGTATTTATTAATATAAATAGTTAAATAACTTTATAGTTTATGTGATTATCACGTTTTTTGTAACACATTGATTTTTATATTTTTTATATAAATTTTTTATTGTTTAGTAAACAATTGATCCAATTATCGTAATTATTTGAATTAGTTATAAATTATTTAAAATATTTTTTAAGTATTCTAAACTTAAATAAGACATGAATAAGGGGAAAAAATATAGGATCGAGCAGTTGTCCATTTACCAATAGCTATTACTTGTAATAAATATACAACTAAAAGTCGTACACAGTGCAAACACCTAATTCCGATCAGCTCTCCCCAAAAGTGACAATTATTGCTCTCTAACAATCTTCGTCCCGATATTTGTTAAACTTGCAACTTATGAGAATCAAATATGTGATTTGGCTCTGATACCAATTATAAGATCGGATGTTTGCCGCTTCACCAAAAGCTATAGATGATTGTAATTGTATAATTCAAATCTTTTAAATCATGCAGCAACTCAAACATCATATTTTGATCGCTCGCCCAGCAGCACAATTATAACTCTCCAACAATCCCTCCCAAATTGCAATAACTAGGAACTCATGTAAATCATACAGGTGATCAGACTACGATACCAAAATTTATAATTGTTAGTAATGTTACAGTTCAATTTTTTTTTAAATCGCATACAGCTCAAGCACCGTGTTTCGATCGTTCCGAGTATGAGCAATTATTGCTCTCTAACAAAAAAAAAAAAAAAGATTATGGCGTTGGCATATAAATAATGTTGTGTTCCAGACAACATCCTAAAAAACATGTGAGAAATTTGATATTGTCCAGTGCTACCATTTGCCATAGACGGTTTAGATATGTATGTGTAATACAAAGTGTAAACTATTTAAATACATTTCGGTGTGATAATAATTGAAGGGAAATGTGAAACATGTCATGCGAGTGAGTCACAGTAGCTTTATGGGCGGACAGCTGATGTGTACAAAGTTTACAAGAAAATTGATACATTTTGAAGGTTACATAGTGCAAACTTTAGGCTTCGCTTTTAACTTTTACTTCAATCGTGGGATGTGTTTTTATCATTTGTTTAAAATATTTTTTTGATACACCGATTCCAATGTGTTGAGACTTCGAGATAATTGTTATTTGGGTTTGATTGATCTTATTGCAGTAAATTGGTCTTTCATTTACTTTTGGGTTCGATTTGATCTTATTGCAGTAAGTTGGTCTTTCATTTACTTTGTGGTTCGACTCGCTGAATGTTGACATGGTATCGGACAAGTCATCAATAGATAGAGCTACACCAGTAATATTCAATGTCATGTCAGCAATGTCTAGCGTCACATCTATTTATAGCTATTAGCATTGACACAACTTTACTTCCTTATATAGTAGCAGCACCCCGTACTACACGATAAGTGGGCATGAGAGTTGCACTACGTGGATGTCAATGAGTCAGGATTATTATGCCATAGACGTTGAGAAGTACTTCGTCTATGCACAAAAGGGTATGTCGTATGATTCACAATACCCCACCATAAGAATCCCCATAAATTACTTTAGAGTAGATTCGAACCCATTTTCTTGCTCTGATATTAATTGTTAGGATCAAATACTTACGATTAGTGAAAAAGTTATAGTTGTTATCAAATACACAACTTTATTTCTTTATATAGTGGCAGGATAAAGCCTTGTATTAAGTGATATGTGGACATGCCACAGACAGTGAGAAGCACTTCGTCTATGAATGCATAAAGAATATGCCGTATAATTTTCAACACCTACTTAGAGGCAAAATCTTGCATACGATATATCGATTTATATTATTATACTCGACAGTATTTTTAGGGGGTGTAAATGATCTATAATTAGCTAATTGGTTTGTTAAAATTTTATTTTTGCCCTCGTAACTATAATATGGCTCCAATACTAGACGGGCGACGTCGTGTGAGGGGAAAGTGAGTCACCAGGAATCTTGGATATTTAGTGGGAACACATTCTCTTTCCTCAATGGTCGGAATGTGAGTCACCTCCAACATGCCGGAGATTGAAAAGGAAATCCATTTTTTAAGTTTTCAGGTTAAACGTTGAAACCAGATATATATATATATATAGACACATACACACACACACAAACTTCAATCAAGCTATAAGATTATATACTCGGAATAAATCACAAAAATCATCCCTATATTTTTCAAATTTTGCTAAATTTTGTTGTTAAAATAATGACTAAAAACCCTGTGTTTTAAAAATTTTAGGTCGAAACTGATTGACAAATTGATAGGTTAAATCGCCTCTAACTCAGAGGTGAATCTACATTTGTATTTTTTCATAGGAAAAAATTATTAATAATGAGTACAAGGGGTACTCAAACCCTTCAAATACATGATATGACACACCAATCCGAAATATAAAATACAATCACACAACCTATTGACGTACTCTATTATATCACTGCCATTTAGTTGATCTCCAAACAGGCCAAAAGATTGTGAAACCAATCATACACTGAATAAGGAAAACAGATTTGATATTTTGCTTTGAATCATAGCCATATCATGATTTTAATCAACTCGATCACTGTTGTCATTATCGCGTCTTTTCCTTTGAAGATTACATTGTTTTCTGCATTTTCAAATGAACAAAGTTGCAACGTGCCAGAATGAAAGCCAACCCACATTTTTTTCTTTCTTGACTTAAAGATAAGTGTTGTGCTATATGATCTTGTGGGTTGATGTTGCCAATAGTAATGATTCCCATCCAATTATAAATGTTCATCCATATAGAGTAAGAAAAAATATAAATGTTTAAATGTTCGCAATACAAATATTCATCTAAGATTTGTATTGAGATGATCAAAATTATAGGATTTTTATTGAGATGATAAAATTATATAATTTTTAAAAATGAGCGCAAAATTTAATATATATATATATATATATATATATATATATATATATATATATATATATATATATATATATATATATATAAAAGGGGCATATGCTCTCCTCTTCCCATTACCTAAATTAGAATATTGGAAACTGACCTAACTCGAAAGTTTAATAAGCTAAAACCCCACGTGGTATATTTTATATATTGAGGGGCATCTGCTCTCCTCTCTACACTGCGGGACTCGAACTCTGGTTTCTTCAAAGTGGAGGTGATCTCTTAACAGTTGGGTTAGACCCAGGAGCTCCCCACGTGTGATATATTAAGTTGATTTATTGTTAAAATACACATTTTTAAGCATCTATACCTGAAATTGTATAAAAAAATGTACGTGTTGTGTGTGTGTTTTCCTCGATTTTAGCAAACATTTTAAAAAAAAAATTAAAATCTTAATGTGCTAGAAAACATGGAAAATATACATATAAATTTTCTATTACATTCAAGATGTCATTTTTAATTTGGACACTTCAATTATCGATTTAATTTTATATGTAGAAGCTTAAAAACAATGTGTTCAATAAAATAGTTGTCATCGAGGTACTTTTAGCTTTAAATAATAACATATTAGCTTGTTACTTTTTCACATGCTTAAAGCTTTTTTACAGTATGGTTTAGAAAATTTCGAAAAACAAAGAGGTGAAATTTAAAAAATGTAGTCACATGTACATTGGTTTTTAATAAAAAAATTGTCTTAAACTTTTGTTTTGAATCAAATGTGGTCTTGTTTTGAATCAAATGTGGTCTCAAACCCTATATTCAATTATATGTCACTTGTGTCAGAAAATAAATTTATATGAGACTAAATTTGTTACAAATATTTTGTGTGACTATTTTTATTAATAATTATTTTTGTGGGAATGCATTTGATTAGTCCTAAAAGTTTGGGACTAGTACTGAAATTTATGGGACCGTTTTTTAAATTTACCCTAAATTATATAAATGTTTAAATGTTCTCAAAAACAAATGTTCATCTAAAGAGACATTTGATAATTTGAAAAAATTTCATATTTTATGGGACTATTTTTTAAATTTTTCCTAATTTTGAATTCGTTTCCGATAAATATTTGGAAAATATATTTGGCAAAAAAACTACTTTTTTTTAATAAATTAAAAAAGTGAATTTGATTTCATATTTCGTGTTACAAAAAAGTAAAAAAGTACAAATCTTTTTCAACCAGCTTTAGTATGAGATTCAAAAAGTTCAAGTTTCTCACCTTCAATATGCTGATGACACTATCTTCTTTGGGGATGCAACCATGGCAAACATTAAGGCTTTAAAAGGTATTCTTAGGAACTTTGAATTGATCTCGGGGGCTAAAAATTAACTTTTTCAAAAGCAAATTAATTGGGATCCACATTAAGCCCACAATTCTGGATGCTATGACAATTTCCTTGAATTGTCGAAAGGGTGAGATTCAATTTACTCACTTGGGAATCCCTATAGGCGCTAACCCACGCAAGGTTTCAACTTGGCAACCTATCATTGAAAAACTGAGATCCAGACTTGGTAATTGGGAAACAAATATGATTCAGCAGGAGGAAGAATTGTGCTCATTAATCCGGTCCTATCATCTTTACTGATTTATCTTCTTTCCTTTGACAGACCACCGAATAAACCTTGAGAGAAATCATCTCCCTTCAATGTAATTTCTTTTGGGTGGTGGGGTGGGCGAGGAGAGAAAAATAGCATGGATCAGCTGGGATAAAATATGTCGACCAAAAGATAAGGGAGGGTTGGGGATTCGAAATATCGATAACTTCAACTTAGCACTAAATGGGCTTGGAGACTTTTAAGAAGGGGAGACAGGCTGTGGATAAAGATAATCACGTCAAAATATGGAGCATTAAGCGAGATAATGATGGGAATTGCGGAGCAAGGTGAGTACAACAAAGGATCAATTTGGTGGAGAGATTTGGTCAAATTTATATTGAATCACCCAAGTAGTTGGTTCTCAAGTGGGATTAGTTTAAAAGTGGGTAATGGTGTCAACACAAAATTCTGGACACACAAATTGTTGGTCCAAAATAAACTCTGTTCATCTTTTGAAAGACTGTTCAATATTGCTCTGGATAAAAATATTTCTGTCGCATCCAAAAGATCTAAATCTGGGCCTGTGACAGATTGGATTTGGTCCTGGAGACGTCCACTTTTGGTTTGGGACAAATTACTCCTAAACTCACTTAACAATTTCGAATACAAGCCGGATTAGGAGGACATTTGGACTTGGAGCCACGCTGCGGACGGAATCTACTCTACACGCATTGCATACAACTCAAGCTCGCATCATTTGCTTCAGGAAGACTCTCCGACTGACACTCTATTGGCAAAGGTGTGGAATAAACTATCACCAAGCAAGACTTCTTTTCTATCCTGGAAAATTATCCAAGACAGACTTCCAACTAAGGTAAATTTGAATAGAAGAGGTGCACTCTTTGAAGGTCACACGCTAGAATGCCCTCTGTGTGGCGATTATGAGGAAGATATATCTCACTTGTTCTTCACCTGCACTGTTTCTCATGGAATTTGGATGGATTGCTACAGATGGCTTGGTGTTTCTTTGGTAACTCACTCAAATGCATCTTCTCATTTCTCTCAGCACCTTTGCATTCTGCCTAGGAATTTAGGATTGATTTTCCATGCGCAACTTGGAATTGTGTGGTTTGGAATATTTGGAATTTTCGGAACGCGGTGGTTTTCAAGGAAGCAAATGTGGAGGGCAACAACACTCTAGACAAAATCAAAATTAATCTTTGGTCTTGGTTGACATCTAGAAACGCAAACATAGATCAATTTTCAGTAAATGACTGGTTTTGATTTCCTTTAATTTGTCTGGTTTTTTTTTGTTGAGTCAGCCTGTTTTAGGCTAATTGAACCAAATTTTGTATATATTTCACTCTTTCCAGCACTTCTAGTGCTCCTTAAATAAAAAAATTTGCTTATCCAAAAAAAAAAGTACAAATCTTTGAAAAACTAAAGAGACATTATTGAATATGTATTTCGAACAATATAATTGTAACAAAAGAATTTAATTTTGTGGATGAAAATTGGGCAAAATTACTAAAATGCTTGAGTGACGAAGCTAAAATTAGAAGAAGAAAAAAGTAGAACAAAATTATTTCTTGCATATATTAAATACATAGGTTTAAAATAAAAATTTAAAAGTGAGTGGATAATTGCCTTTATTAACACGCCACTAGTCATTTTCCAAATATCGCAATAATTAAATAATAAGCTCTAAAAGAGTAATCAATTAATTATATATATATTTGTTTGTTTAGCATATGATGATGATTGCTTAATACGATTGTGAGTTGTGTACTGCCTAACTACCGACTTTCCCTGAAATGATTTAAACTAAATCACAATAATTATAATTTATGCACTTAATTCACGTGTGGTAGATTCTTTTCCACTCATGCACGATCCTATCTAATCTGGCCCTTGTAAAGATACAGCCGCCAAAACAGACCAGTTTGACTTAAACAAGTTAACCCGTCCACCCCATGACACAGGGCCAATTTGAGCCCAGCCGGGGAAGAGTTGGAAGACCTCCAACCAAACTGAGTTGGGTCGTGTGTTAGACAGATCAACTCCTCAAAAAATAGAATAAAATATATAATTTTAATGAATTAAAACTTTTAAATAAATTAATAATAATCATATTTTAATTATTTACTCTAAATTTATTATTAGTTAATTAATTGACTCAATCCGCAGCCAACCCGCCAATCCACGCCCAACCCGCCAACCCAAAGGGCTGAGGCGGTTTGTAAAATTCTTGGCTCATATAGGAAGTAGAGTGGAAAATGCTTGGCTCAAGCAACTTATTTGGCTGGTCGGATTGGGCCAACCCGATATGCATAACCTATTTTGACAGCTCTACTTGCAGGCATGATTCACGATCATGAGCGAATTTAGAATTTTTGTATAGGAGGTGAAAAATAATAACATAGAAAATGATTTGAAAATTTCTTGTAAATATCCGATGGGAATAACCCATTTTCTAAAAATGCCTCATTCTTGTAATACTATTATTTTTATAAATCTTTTACTATTTTTTTTAACATTTCTTTTACTATTTTCCTTTTACTTTTAGATCTAATCAAATATAATCCTATAAAAATTGTTTTTAATAAAAATAATCCTAATTTTTTGTATTTAATCATTCTTAGTCCCAAACTTTTGTTTTTAATAAAAAAATGGTCTTAAAACCCTCTATTCAATTACGAGACCACTTTTGTTAAAAAATAATTCACGTGGGATTAAATTTGTTAAAATTATTTATATATGACTATTTATTTATTAAAAATAATTTATGTGGGACTATATTTTATTAGTCCTAAAAATTTGAGCTAGTATTAAATATTTCATGTTCTATGAGACATTTTTCAAATTTAAATCAAAACCTCTCATATCTTTTTTACTCAACCCTGTATTTTGCAAATTATTATTTGAATTTTACATTATTTTATGAAGACAAGGATTCCATTAAGAATAAGAGGGGAAACCAAATCTTTAAACTCTAAAGCAGCCTGTAAGGTGAAACAACAGAGACTTGCGTATCAAATGATGATCCACGTTGCAAAGGCAATGCATGACAGAAGCTCCTGGTATGCGAGAATAACCCTCTCGTATGGCTGTAGCGCGGTGAGCATCCATAGGGAACGGAGAAGGCTTATGAACAGCCTGAACAGCCTTGATTGCATTGGACTCCACCACCACCGTAGCAGCTGAGGAGAAAAACGACTTCGATCAGAACAAGATATACTAATCAGACATGGATAAAATATAAAGTTTAAATGATTTATAATGGGTTACAGTGGATGGTAGCGCTTATCACGTATAACCAATTTAACAATTCTCAAGTTAATAGCAATAAGTATGTAGAACGCATTGTGTTAATTAGTGCAAACGTAAATAAAAATGGGGTTTTGAAAACGAATTTAACTAGTACCAAAAATCTAAGAAAGCTATGAATGATCTAACATGCAAGAGTAAAATAAGAGTGATTAAATTATGAGAGAAAAACGATTCTTGACTTTCGGTCGACTTTACAATTTGGTTTATTATCTTAATCATCAATTCTCTTAAAGAATTCAATTTGCATATGAATATTCACATTGGAAAATTAATTCCTATCTTACCTTAATCGTAGTTAGGTAGGCCACGCGTTCTATTCTAACCCTCTTCATCACTCTTTGAGGCGACTACAATCATGGTCTTCCTTCGATTTTTCATTGTGTGGGAGAGTATATTGCTTGTTGCTCGTGCTTCTATCCTATTGATCGATCTTATTAGTTGTTCCATTTAAGTACCCAAATTCCAAGTGTTGGCCTGAATTCCTGTTGAAATTCAAAGTACTATCAGTAAGTTATGCAACAATACCCTCCTAAGACTCACTAGGGGTAGGGGTTGAGGTTGTTGTGACCATGGATGATTTTGCGATATGTATGGTAGTAGGTTGGACTGCATGTAAGGTGGAGGTGGACTCATCCATTGATTTGCATAGCTGAGATTCAGATGATCACTCCAACTTGAGTTGTATGCGCTTTGTCCATTCCCTACACCCAGTTGTTGCACAAGATAGACCAATTCGTCCAAGTTCCTATAGTCTGCCATGGTATCTTGTTGCTCTTCAGTGGTTTGAGATTGGATGATTACCTATAGGCACGAACATACCAAGTAGCACTAGAAGTAACCAAAAAAAAATAAAAAACAAAAAAACTTAACACAAAAATATACAACACCTCTCTGGCAACTGCGCCAAAATTTGGGCAGCGTTTGTCGTGTACGCCAAAATTAACCACACTCAATCCTCAAGATTGATAACAATAATGTAATAACGTGAGTAGAATCGATCCCACGAGGAGGTGTGAATCTTTGTGTTAATAAAAATCAAAGAACAAAACAATTAAATAAAAAGTGGGATTGTGAGTGAATTAAAACTAATAAAATAAAAAGCAAAGTTGTTAAATATTGAAAGTGATTCTTGGTATCAGTCGACTCTACCTTGGATATTACCATCTATTTTATTGATTCACAAAAGATTGAATTTTATTTGAACAACCATCAATTGGAAATCTAATTTCCTCATCGCCTTATTCCTAGATGAAAAGAAACCAGCGCTCAATTCAACACTTATCAAATTATTAACCAAAACAACAACAGTTTAGTTTAATTCAATGATAGCTTCCAAAACTAGTAAGCGATGAATCTAAATAACATAACAACACGCGGTTTATATTAATTTAATCAGTTGTTTTCCCTGGGAACTTAATAAATTCAACAGCAGAAAATATAGTTTTAGTTGCTTCTTCAATTAGATTATTCGAAAAATTACTTATTTGATATCTAATTAGCAATAGATCACGTGCAAGTCATTAAGTTGTCAATCCAATAAACAAACACAAATTATCAACAAAACATAAGAAAATATTGATATTCAATTAAATTGGTAATTAAAGCATAAGAATCTCCCAAAGATTAATAAATTCAAGGTATTGTCTTCCTCACCCAAGAATTAAAACTAGCTATACATAATCTAATAAAAACAAATAATAAAAACAAGGGAAGAGAAACTAATCCAATCTCCACTCGTCGAGCAATCCCGCCTTCGTGTTGATCTTCATAGCTGTCTTCAACAAAATTCGAAGCAAAATTGTAAAACTAGTCTAAACTAATCTACCTAACTATCTAATGAATCTAAAGTCTGATTTTTCGAGTTGTATATGTAGGGGAGTCTAATAGGTAGATTAGAATCCATGCAAGAAGGAAATAAATCAAATTTCCAATTTTTCCAAATTCCTTGGTGCTAGGGCACGGCTTGACGAGCGCTGGGCGCCTAGAATTCTGCCTACTGCACAACAGTTTACTATTTTGGCCATAACTTACGAACCATTATTTAATTTCGAGCAATAATTAAAATAGCTCGATAACATGCTCGAATATTCCTTGATATTCAATTCATTGGATTTGTTTACACCCGGATAATAGGCACTCAACACGTTGATCCCCAAATCTTTCTCATATTAAATCAATAAATACCTAAAATACTCCGACTTTTTATGCTTTCTCAAATATCTTTGTTTTGCGTTACGTTAAATTGGCAAAAAATAAATTAATTAAAAACCACTTCATATTTTTTTATATTAAAATAAACCCATGAAATATAAATTTTATCTGAAAACGTAATTATTAAATATCGTACAAAATATCTATTTGATCAAGACCTAATATTTTTTTCCTAAATTTTTCTTGCACCACTATGTAGTAAACCATTACATATATTAAAATATAAATGACAATTATTCTCTTACTAAATTTTTAGTTATTATTTAAATAATATGTAATTTTTTTTAAAATTAAAGATAAAATTTATGGGATGATTGTCTATAAATACATACAAACTATACATCCTTATTACATATTTGTTTTAATATTTGAAAAAAAAACTAGGATAATTTTTAATTTAAATATTTAAAATTATCATGTTAAAAATAATTAACTAAGAAAAGAACTTAGTTTCATACAAGTGTGCTTTAATTTAAAGAAAATTTTATTATTATTATCATATTATATTTATGTTGAAAAAATTGATGTTGTGATTATGTTTAATTTTAGTGAAATTATTTAGTCAATACATGTATGTATTGTGTGTGAAATGTATGCAATCACTAGTGATATTACTATTACTTCTATTATTATTATCATTCATGTAAATTAGATAAGATTTCAATTCTTCGGGCTAAGAATAAATTAAAAGCCGCAGTAGCACGACAACTTCAAAGACTTATTAGACATGCACACTATAACAAGAAAATTTATATGGTAGCATATACAAATCAGTGGTGGGATCAAAGATAAGAGATGGCCGCCACAAAATTAATAATACAAAATTAAACATTTGTCGTTTTAACAAAAAACTACAACTTATTGTAATGGTGCAACTCAAATATTTTAAACTGTACAACAACTCAGCTGTCACATTTAAATCGTTCTCCGAGCACGGGTATTGCTCCTATCAAGAATTGCACTCCTTACAACTCATGAGAATCGAGCACGTGGATATATACTAGGACGACCGACTAAAATGGATAAAAAAAGAACAAAAGAATAAGGCACCAAGCAAAAAGAAACATGCATCGAAGATAATAGGATAAGAAAAGATGAAAGTAGAAATTCTCATGGTGGTTGTGGTGGTAGGCAACACAAAACAAAACAAGTAGCGTGTTTGAATGGAATGGTAATTTCATCAAAATTATTTTTTAAAAAAGCCTATAACCTTTGCATCCAAACTGGCTCCACAAGTGTGGTTTGAAATTATGCCTTCCACCCACCTTATGGACTTGATAAAAATGTGATTTTGGACTTAAATCAAGTCTTCAAACTACCACTATTCTTAGTGTCCCTCACACTTCTCTGTGGGGATTGATGTGCCACAAGGACAACGCATTGTTATTCCATATAAAGTAGAGGAAAATCTGGTCAATAAAGAACCAAATTGAGATTTTTTGAGGTCTTTGTCCAAATGAGCCCAGAGGGCAACCCAATATTTGATGTTACTTTTGTTGTGCCAGAATACCAAAAAATAAAGTGTAAACATCATATACACCCAAAAAAATCAAATTTACGTGGTTCGACAATTGCCTACGTCCAAGGGAGCAACCCACAGATTTATTGATATTTCAGACGAGAATTACAGACTCTCCATGATCACTTCACAACTCACATATATTGATACAGAAAGCTTAAAAGATTGTTATATGAAGAGTGATTTCATAGTGAGGGATTATTTTCAGAGATGGAATGACAGGCTTATATATGTGCAAATTCTCAAGGTAGAGGTTATCAATATGAATTTGAAGTCTATTAATTCTTGACAAATGGCTAGCAATGTGTTTCAATCATTGGACACATTGCAAGCCACCTTTCACCATATCAATGGAAAGAGCCACCTAGCCAATAATCTCCACCTTGGCGATTTTCCAATAATATGTGCTGCCTTGGGCGCTAGATATTGAATACTCGATTAATGTTGATCAAGTCCAAGCAGTATTGAAACATGATCCATGTTACCACATTTGTTAACAAATATGCATGATTATTTGCATTCCTGATTTTGCAGAGTAGAATATCTCATTCTTCTACCATTTTCAGAACAAAGTGGTTGTTGCGAATATGATGAACTCGGTCCCTTGCTCAGACATATGAGCATCTGACTGCCACCAAAAATCTCAATAATTTTCTAATGCACCTTGTTCTTTGCCAGACATATGGCACTTCGACTGTCATAGAAAATCTCTGTATGTTTCTGTCTGATACCCAAGTCTTTTATCAAATTAAGCAACCAGATGCCTTCTGTGATCACCATACTTTTTGTCTCTGTAGTAGACGAATCAACTATGGACTGTAGCGTAGATCTCCAACTCACTAGTATTCCTGCCATGATTAACACATAACTAGTAGTTGATAGACGCTTTCCAAGATCACCAGCATAAACTGAATCGATGTATCAAACCTGACGATTGAACATTGTCTCGTCTCTCTGAGTCAGTGTCATACAGACTGTGCCACTCTTCTCTACAAAAACATTTACAACAAATCCTTTTGGGAAGTGGAACCATCTTCCAAGTTTATCATGATGAAGCGATTGCATTTCTTCATCAATCGTCGTCTTCCACATGGACTTTCCATACTACAAACAGCTTCTGCGTAGTTCCATAGAATACCATCTTGATATGTTGGAAGAGCGAATGCTACAATATCAATAACAGGTTTCCGGATATCAATCTTTAGCCTACTGGTAGCTACAGATATTGATAATGAATATGGTATCTCCATTTCAACGGAGTCTCCATTCTGATCGTGGGAGTCTTCTGGAGTTATGGGAATCACGAACTCCACATGCAAATGAGAACTCCGATCTTGGTTCTCTATCTCTAACTTGTTCTGGTTCAGCATTACGGATTCGTCAAAGGTAATGTCTCGGCTCAAGACAATCTTCTTTGACTCAGGTTTCCATAGACAAAATGTCTTCACTCATTCAATAAAGCCCAAGAAAGCGGCTTTCTCGGGTGATGTGATTAGAAATAGACACATCTTTAGCGCTTAATTGTCTACGATTTGGTAGGTTTTGATGGATAATTTGATACGTACGCTACCTAATCGTATATTTGTGTAATTGTAGGTATAATCGACGAAAACGAGCTAAAAATGATGTGTAAAGACCAAGAAAAGACATGGACATGACAAGGACTCAAAATTGATCAAGAAAAGGGCAAAAACTTAATTTTGAAAGAAGAGATCGATTGCCATGAAGAGGAGATCGATCGCCCTTGGACAGAAACTTGAGCAACAAAATTAACGAAGCAGCGATCGATCGGTGATTCTAGGCGATCGATCGCCTGAGGCTACTGGAGGGAAGCGATCGATCGCTATAAAGTGGCGATCGATCGCCTCTAGCGTTTTGCTGAAAAAAATAAACGAAGTGATCGATCGGTATAAAAGGGGCGATCGATCGCCAAAGAGTCCGAATTTTTGGAAATTAAGTCTTTTACCGTGTTTAAAAGATTTGTAACCTAGTTATTAGCCTCCAAGACCCCATAACTCGATTTTTATCACCTCTTAGGGAGAGAATTCCGTACTTTAGAATATTTTTAGGTTTTTAGAAGATTTTTCTTTCAAGTTTTGTCAAGAACAACGCGAAGAACGGAGCCGGAATCGACAAGCCGGAATCGTGATTCGTCTTAGTAATTTCTTTTCCTTTGTTTATTTTATGTTTCAAATCAGTTTTTGTTATTTTTAGATTCAATTATGCTAGGCTAAACTCTTAGATTCTTGGTTGAAGGGATACTTGCTTTTGGATTTGAATCTCTTGTGAGAATTTTGGTTTGTTTGTTGAATTTAATTTCGATTTCAATTCTGTTCTTGGTATCGATTTCAATGATTATTGTGTTTGTTTAGTAGATTGATCACCTAGTATTCACATGCATAATCGATAGCTAATTAAGAAGCAACTAAGATTAATAATTACCGGCTGTAGGTAGGGCTGCTTACCGGTTGGAACCGGTCCGGTCCGGCCCGGAACCGGCCGGTTCCGGCCCCGTTATGGACGGAACCGGTCCGGTCCGGTAAGGAACCGGATCGAACCGGTTCCGGTTTGATTCGGAGGTTAATCGGATTTTGGCTTTTTTTTCTTTTTTTTTTTAATTAGGCGTAACTACGCCCCATTCAGGCGTAGCTACGCCTAAGCTACGGCTTTTTTTTTTAAGAGGCGTAACTACGCCTCCAAAGTGGCGTAGTTACGCCTCATTTTAAAAAAAAAAAAAAATCTAAATAAAGTGGTAATTTTTAAAGGGATTAGAAATTTAACAATTTTTATGGGTTATTTAAACATGTCTATGTGTTTAAATACTTCTAGCATACAAATAATTGTAAAGACATGACAATTGAAAATCTAAATAAAAAAATATTACAATTTAGTACTTAGCAGTCTACATAATTGATAAGTATTGTTTTGGCTATCTCTTCTTCTTGCTCGTCATAATGATTTACGAATTCGTCAACCGTCCCATCTCTTCTATTTTTGCATTCTGCTTCAAACCAATCTTTAAGTAACGTGAGCATGCATAACGAATCAGCTGATAGACTACTTCTGTAGTCTCCAATAATACGGCCGCATGTTGAGAATGCCGATTCAGAAGCGACGCTTGAAGCTTGTACAGCATACACGTCTCTAGCCATTTTGGCTAAGATAGGGAATTGTGCTGCATTGGACTTCCACCATTGTAAGACGTCGAAGTTGTCTTCGGTTAGAAATTGATAATTCAGATAAATTTGCAAACTCAGTAGACGTGCTAGTAGAAGGTCCTTTTCCCTTAAGTTTTTTCCTGCCCAGCAATCTAAGCAAATTGATGCCCCCACCTTTAGATTGAGCTTGGGGTTGTTCTTCAACAGGCCTTTGTTGCGATGATTCACTTGCCTGTTGATTATAATACAATTGAAACATATTTTGGAGAGATTGCATTGTAGACGTCTTTTGATCGTCAACAACCTTCCCCAAAAATTTAGCATAATATTCAAAAAATATCTCAAATGAAGATAAACATTGACTAGGATCTAGCAATGTTGCGATGCAGTGCACGGGTGGGATTTGTTCCCAATACTTTATAAATTTAGTTTCCATTGCATTAACAAAAGCATGCAAGTCATAGTCATCTCTAAATTTTATAAATTTATCAAACATGTTAAATACTAAAGGAAGAAAATAAACGGAAGTTGGATAAGTAACACCAGATAAACGTTCCGTCGCTTCTTTGAAAGTACCTAACAATGATACACAATTTTCAACAAATTCCCAATCCTCATCAGTCAAATAAATACTTTCATCGCTATCAGGCATTTGATATGAATTATAAAATGGAGTTAAAATATCTTTGTAAGGTAACATAGCATTCAACAAATTGTACAACGAATTCCACCTAGTTTCTATTGGTGATGGAAAAAGAAGATGCTTTAAACCATTAGATAAACATAATTGTTTCCAATCACGCTTAACACGGCTCGTGCGTAACCATTTAGCGCAGTATTTCATTTTCTCAATACATGCTGAGTGATTGTCCTCATAACCAACTTTAACAGCCAAATTAATCACATGACATGCACATCTAACATGAAAAAAAATACCATCAAGCATTGGTTTAAGATAGGTCTTTAAATCACGCATCGCAGCATTGTTATTCGCAGCATTGTCTAATGTGATTGAAAATACCTTATCATGAATTCCATAATGTCTACAAGTGTTGAATACATATTTAGCAATTACATAACCAGTATGTGCACAATCTAACTCATCTAAAGACAAAATCCTTTTTTGCATACACCAATTATCATCAATCCAATGACAAGTGACAACAAGATATGAATCAGAATTTACATTTGTCCAAATATCAGTTGTTAAACTAACCCTACAAGGCAAACTAGAAAGATGTTGAAACAATGTATTTCTATATTCAACAAATACGTCCATACAATTTCTTTTTAGTGTGTGCCTGGATATATGTTTAAACATGGGTTGTATAGACGAAGCAAATTCAATAAAACCAGCACGTTCAGCTTGTATAAAAGGTAGTTCACATCTGATCACATATCTAACAAGTGACCTACGATTAATTTCAGCAGTTAAAATAAAATTCGTGCCAGTAAGAACATTAATTTGTGCTTGTGTTGCTTCTCGACTTAATGGTTGTAATGTTGTCTCATCAAAATTATGTTTTTTTACTAAGTGTTTTTTTAAATGTTCCGGTGCCTCCACTGGAACCACTGGCTTTATATGAATACTGGATCTTATATAATTTACATATTGCAACAGATTCATTAGTACCTTCTTTTTGACCGAGTTCAAAGTGATCCCATATCTTACTTCTTTTGGCACGAGTAGGTAGTCTACTTGCTGCTGTAGTGGCTCCGGATGACTCCACATGTTGTCTTTCTTGGGCTTGGGCAGCAACAGGTTCGGCAGGTTGTTGGGGTTGTTGTGGTTCGACATTCATAGAAGAACCACCAACATCGAGGTCAGCAAAAAAATCATAACTTTCATTTAACTCAGGAATTGGCACAGGCAAATTCATTGCAGAAGATGAACTCAGTGATAGACGACCCGGAACGAGACCCCGACTACGACCCCGGCTACGACCAGCACCACTGCTAGATGAAGATGCCATTATGATATAAGACTATAAGTAAATTGTAAATAGCACAATTGAGAGAAAAATATGAGAGTGAAGTAATTTTCGTTACAAGAATTGTTATGAAACAATACACAACACAACATCCCCTATTTATAGTTTTTTTTTTTTATTAAAATTTTTTTTTTAAAAAATAAAAGTTAACGTTGGCAACGGCTAAGAGCCGTTGCCAACGTTACATTGTTAACGTTGAAGGCAACGTTAACACATGTTAACGTTGCCTTCAACAATTTTTATTTTTTTTTAATTTTTTTTCAATTTTTTTTTTTTTTTATAATCTACCGGTTTCGGTTTCAAAACCGGAACCGGACCGGTAGGACCGGAACCGGCGGTCCTACCGGTTTGGTTCTTCGGAACCGCCCCGGACCGATTTCTAACCGGTTCCGGGGCGATCCGGAACCGTTAAGTCCGGTTCCGGTTTCGGACCGGACTTAACGGTCCGAATCCAGGCCGGGTCCGGTTTGACCCGGCCCGGTAAGCAGCCCTAGCTGTAGGTGTTATTGAATTCTTAGGAGAAACGATTGGGTAATCAATCATTAACGGATGTAGTTTCTATTGATTAGATTTATCGAACTCACTAGTTTTGAAATCTGTCATTGATTTAATCATTAACGGCTATAGTTTTGATTAGAGATTTGATAAGGGTCGGATTGAATGCTGTTTTCTCTTTGACCACGATTAAGGTGGGTAGGAATTCAATTTCCAATCGATGAATAATTGAAAGAATTCGAATGTTAGTGATTTGATGATCAAGAGAGAATTTTCCAAAAGTAAAGTTGACCGAAAACTAAGGATCGCTTCACTCGCATAAGTTTTAACCGTTTTAGTTAATCTCGTTAATTAGTTTAATTCTTAAAATTTGCTTAGTATTAATCACTCAACTCAAAACCCCCCTTTTTACTATTCGTTTTTAAATTGACACGAAAAAAATACTACCTTTCCTGTGGGATCGATCCATACTCTCGCTACTACATACTTTTGTTATTAACTTGAGAAGGGTTAATTTGGGCGTACGCGATAAGCGCTACCAAATTTTGGCGCCGTTGCTGGGGAAGGCATTGATATTAATTTGTGTCGATTTTTTTATTTTTATTTTATTTTGTTACCCCGCACTACTGTTTTGGTTTGTTGATGAGTACATGAGGATCGTTTAATTACGATAATAACTGTCACTACGATCCTGAGATCGAGAGGACGCTACATCAGAGAAGACGAGAAGCACGGAGGATAGCAGAACAAGAAGAGGAGGAAAGGAACAACATGGCTGCGAACCAAAGTCTACGACAACTGGCCAATCCAGATTTGGACCAACAACCTCTTTGCATTAATTTTCCTGCTTTTGTGACTAATGTAAATTTCGAACTTAAATCAGGACTAATACATTTGTTGCCAACCTTTCATGGACTTGCAGGCGAGGATCCCCATAAGCACCTGATGGAGTTTCATGTTGTTTGCACCACCATGAAACCGATCGGAATTACTGAAGATCAGATCAAGTTAAGGGCTTTCCCTTTTTCTCTAAAGGACGCTGCAAAGGACTGGCTATTCTACTTACCGTCAGGCTCAATCACAACATGGACTGACCTCCAAAGAACGTTTCTGGAGAAGTACTTTCCAGCATCAAGAGTGGCCAACATACGAAAGGAGATCTAGTCCATCAGACAGTACTCGGGAGAAACATTGCATGAATACTGGGAACGCTTCAAGAAGTTGTGTGCAAGCTGCCCACAACACCAGATAAGTGCACATTTACTCATTCAGTACTTTTATGAAGGTTTGTTATCCAATGACAGGAACTTGGTTGACGCTGCGAGTGGAGGAGCCTTTGTCGATAAAACAACAGAGGATGCGAAAAGCTTGATAGCTAACATGGCGGCCAACTCACAGCAGTTTGGCAACTTTCGAGCGGAACCAGCTCAAAGGAAACAAGGAGAGACAAATGTGTCCAACTTAGAACAACAGCTCATTAGCCTCACTTCCCTTTTTCGTCAAATGGCCGGAGGAAATGGACAGACAGTGAAACCATGTGGCATATGTTTGGACATGAGTCATACCACTGATGCATGCACGGCACTTCAAGAGACATCAACCGAGCAAGTACATGCAGCAGGGGGATTTCCGGGACAACCCCAACGAAGACATGACCCTTACTCCAACACACACAATCCAGGATGGAGAGACCACCCTAACTTGAGCTATGGACCACAATCGGTAAATCATGTTCCTCCTCAAGCGCCACAACATCCTCCGCCATACAGGCCACCTTTTCAGAGGGCACATCAATCCAATTTTCCTTCTACTACTGACATGTTAGAGGTTATCATTCAAGATCTTGCTCACAATGTTACTAAATTTCAACAGGAAACAAGATCGAGTATTCAAACCTTGAACACCCAAGTGGGTCAACTAGTCACTGCTCTTAATCGAGTTGAAGCAAACGGATCAACCACTCTACCATCCCAAACAGTGGTGAATCCGAGAGAAAATGCAAGTGCAGTCACACTTAGGAGTGGGAAGGAATTGGAGATACCAGAGAAGACGGAGAAAGAACCTCCCAAGAGTGAGGAAGAAAAGGAAGCGGAAGTTGGAGAAAAGCCCGGGATAGAACAGGAGGCACCAAAAGGTAAGCCCCATTCTTTTTCTGAATATAAAGTGCCACCCCCTTTTCCCCAAGCTTTAAAAGACAACAGGAAAGACGCTGGACTCAAAGGCCTGTATGAAACCTTCCGAAGATGTGAGATAAACATCCCATTGCTGGACGCCATCCAACAAGTACCTCGCTATGCGAAGTTTTTAAAGGAATTATGCACTGCCAAGAGGAGCCATAGATTGTAGGGACCCCAAAAGGTTGAACTGGGTGAAAACGTATCAGCGGTGATACAAAGAAAAATACCTACCAAGTGTAAAGATCCAGGTATGTTCTCTATCACGTGCACTATTGGAAACACTCGCCTTGAAAAGGCCATGTTAGATTTAGGAGCATCAATTAATGTCATGCCATATTCTATTTATGCTTCTTTACAACTTGGTCCTTTGAACCCTACGGGAGTGGTGAGTCAATTAGCGGATAGATCTAGTGCATACCCTAGGGGTTTAATTGAAGATGTGTGTAGTGCAAGTGAATGAACTGGTTTTCCCAGCTGATTTTTATATCCTTGACATGGAGAATGGTGATAAAAGTAGCCCCATCTTGACTAAGATAGATGTGCATAGTGGTACCCTCACTATGGAATTTGATGGTGAGATTGTTACATTTAACATCTATGATGCCATGAAATATCCATGCAATAATGATGATACTGTGTACTCTATTGATGTTATTGATTATCTGTCACAGGAAGTTTTTGAGAATGTAGGCAAAGAAGAATTGGAAAGCACTCTCACCATGGACATGGAGAAGGAAGAAGAGGACGTACCCCTCATGGACGAAGTGAAGCACACCATCGATGCGCTGGATGATACACCTGAGCTATTTCAGTCAGGTAATGTTTCTTTTATATCACTGCCTATTTCTAACGCTAGACTTCTCCCATCTGTTTTGCAGGCACCCACCATCGAACTGAAGCCACTGCCTACCCACCTCAAATACGTATTCCTTGGTGAAGGTAATACATTACCAGTGATCATCTCCAGCAAGTTGGGGGATGATCAAGAGAAGGACCTGATTCATGTGCTCAAGGAGCACAAAACTGCCATAGGCTGGACAATCGCGGACATAAAGGGAATCAGTCCCTCCACATGCATGCACCGAATTCTACTAGAGGAAGGAGGGCGCCCTACACGTCAGCCCCAAAGGAAGCTAAACCCACCCATGATGGATGTGGTGAAGGAGGAGATTCTGAAACTTTTATCGATTGGCGTGATATATCCTATATCCGATAGTCAATGGGTTAGTCCAGTTCAAGTGGTTCCAAAGAAGACTGGTATCACTGTGATAAAGAATAAAGACGATGAACTTGTGCCCACACGCATTCAAAATGGATGGCGAGTGTGCATTGACTACCGGAAGCTTAACGCTGTGACTAGAAAGGACCACTTTCCTCTACCCTTTATTGATCAGATGCTTGAGAGGTTAGCATGCCATTCCTATTATTGTTTTCTTGACGGTTACTTGGGCTATTTTCAGATTGCAATCGCTCCGGAGGACCAAGAGAAGACCCCTTTCACATGTCCTTTCGGCACATTCGCATACCGTCGCATGCCCTTTGGACTCTGCAATGCCCCAGCCACTTTTCAACGGTGTATGGTCAGTATCTTTTCTGAGTTTATTGAACATATTTTAGAAGTATTCATGGATGACTTTACTGTTTACGGTAACTCATTCAAGGATTGCCTATCTAGCCTTACACTGGTATTGAAAAAGTGCATCGATACTAACCTTGTTTTAAATTCTGAAAAATGTCATTTTATGGTCGAACAAGGTATAGTGCTGGGTCATGTTGTTTCTGCTAATGGTATAGAGGTCGATAAGGCAAAAATTGATGTTATGCAATCTTTACCCTACCCTACTTGTGTCCGGGATGTGCGCTTTTTTCTTGGTCATGCAGGTTTTTACAGGAGGTACATCAAAGACTTCGCCAAGATAGCTACACCTTCGTGTAAGCTACTACAAAAGGATGTCCCTTTTGAGATGGATGACGAAAGCAAGAGAGCTTTTGATACACTGAAAGAGTCATTGACCTCTACCCCCATCATCCAACCACCCGACTGGAGTAAGCCCTTCGAGATCATGTGCGATGCAAGTGACTATGCGGTTGGTGCTGTCTTGGGACAAAAAGAGGGCAATGCTTCACATGCCATCTACTACGCATCAAAAACCTTGAATGATGCCCAACGAAATTATTCTACTACTGAGAAAGAGCTTTTAGCAGTTCTTTTTGCTCTTGAAAAATTTAGATCTTATTTACTTGGTACTAAAGTTATTGTTTATTCTGATCATGCAGCTCTTCGCTATTTGATGACGAAGAAGGAGGCTAAACCAAGGCTGGTAAGATGGATTTTGCTCTTGAGTGAATTCGACATACAAATCAAGGATAAGAAGGGCAGCGAGAACAAAGTAGCGGATCACTTAAGCCGTCTACCGCATGTGGAGGATGAGCTTTGCTTGAAGGAGGAATTCCGGATGAGCACATATTCTCCATAAACGACAATCTTCCATGGTATGCTCATATTGTGAATTTTTTAGCTTCTAATGTGCTACCCCCTGAATTGTCTAGGTCTCAACGAGCTAAGATCAAGAGTGATGCCAAGTATTATGTATGGGATGATCCTTACTTATGGAAGAACTGCGCGGACCAAATCATTCGACGATGCATACCCGAGACTGAGGTAAATAACATTCTAATGTTCTGTCATTCATATGCTTGTGGTGGACATTTTGGAGCCAAGAGGACCTCTAGGAAGGTACTAGAGTGTGAGTTCTTTTGGCCCACCCTATTTCGTGATGCATATCTTTTCTGCAAGAACTGTGTGCAATGCCAATTGACCGGTAATCTCTCCCAAAGAAAGGAGATGCCTCAACAACCCATTCTCATTTCTGAAATTTTTGACGTATGGGCATCGACTTTATGGGACCCTTTCCTATGTCTTATGGTCATATTTATATACTGCTTGCTGTTGATTATGTGTCGAAATGGGTGAAAGCTATAGCCACCCGTACTGACGATTCCAAGGTTGTTGCAGATTTTATCAAACATAACCTTTTCTCTAGGTTTGGAATCCCGAGAGCCATCATCAGTGATAGAGGTACACACTTCTGCAATCGGACATTGGAAAGCCTATTCAAGAAATACCACGTGACTCACAAAGTTTCCACTGCCTATCACCCGCAAACAAATGGCCAAGCCGAGGTCTCTAACCGAGAAACAAGGCCATATTGGAAAAAAACGGTAAACCCGACAAGGAAAGATTGAAGCTTGCGACTAGACGATGCACTGTGGGCTTACAGAACCGCATATAAGACTCCAATAGGTATGTCCCCTTATCGACTGATTTTTGGTAAACCGTGTCATCTCCCTGTAGAGTTGGAACACAAAGCGTACTGGGCAGTGAAGAATTTCAACATGAACTATGATGAGAGTGGCGTGCATAGGAAGCTGCAATTGCAAGAGCTAGAGGAGATACGAAATGAAGCATACGAGAGTGCAAGATTTTATAAAGAAAAGACGAAGGACTTTCATGACAAGATGATATCAAGGAGAAACTTTGAAGTTGGTCAAAAAGTTCTCCTTTACCATTCACGCCTTCGCCTGTTTCCAGGTAAGCTTCGTTCTAGGTGGCATGGGCCTTATTTAGTTATTAATGTGTATCCCCATGGTGCAGTGGAAATTCAGAGTTTGGACACCACTAAGACATTCAAGGTGAATGGTCACCGATTGAAGCACTACTATGAAGGTGTCCAAAATGAAGAAGGAGGGCAAGTAGACATCAAGGTGGCTCTAGAGGATCCACCTCACTTTGACGAGCACGAGCACTGGCGTCGGGTCACCGACGTTAAACAGAGGCGCTGCTTGGGAGGCAACCCAAGGGGAGTTAGTTTCCCTTTTACCTTTTTAGTTTTATTGATTTAGTTTAAACTTTTCTCTTTTCTTATATTTTTGCCTTACATTGGGGACAATGTAAGATTTAAGTATGGGGGAGGGATTAATGGTGTGTTATTGTTTTTCTTATTTCAAAAATAAAAAATAATCAAAAAATTTGAAAATTTTGAGCTCATAGTTAGTAATGAACACATGCTTAGAATCACTAGCCCATGATGAAACCTAATTGATATCATGCATGCTTTTGAACATATGTGAATTGTTAACCTTGGAACACTTTGAACTCTAATGCAAAATTTTACTTCAACTTAGTAAGTTGAATATTTTGAGCACGATTTTGTCATGACTTGTGAAGTGTGCATAGCTTAGTGAAGATTGTGTGAATTTTGTGATAGTCTTAAGAAGTCTCTAATACATGCTAGAACTTAACTACATGCTCTTTGAGGCGTATGTCTAGACTACTTACGAACATGAAATTGACATAGGCGATCTTTAACGCGTTTGTGCCTTTCAAGCCTACCATGTAAACAAAATCAATCTCTAGTACCCTTTTTGAGCTTTAATGTAAAATAATGGTAGTATGCTAAGCATACTAAAGACCCCCATTCAACATTCCTTGACTAGCTTATCATCCTATCCTTTTAGCCTAAATATGATTTTAATCCATACCTTTTAAGGGAGTATGATGTATTTCATTCACATGCACTTGGGAATTCATTGAATTATATTTGTGAACTTTATTGTCAAAAGAATGAAATACATGAAAGAAAAGGAATGCCTTGAGAAATTTGATAAAAATATGACTCCAAGGGGAGCCAAGGCACACAAAAGAAGAAAAAATGTTGAAATAAACCTTGAAAAATGAACAAGGTTTGAAAAATTCATGCAAGAAGAGAAGTTTTAGTGTGCATTTCATCATACTCTCTTGTTTGATATATCTTTATCCTTTCTTTCATAAGCCAATACCTAGGCCAAGCTACAAGCTAATAAAGACCTACTTGATTTATGTTTGCAAAGTGGCTAAGATAGTGGAGAAGAGTGTGCAAGTGAGCTTATACTTGTGTTAGTGTATGCTTGAACTATTATGGCTTTGCATATTTTGGATCTATAATTTGTACACAACACTTGTTTATGACCACACACACACGTTCACTACTTTGTTGAGTATGAAATGTTTAGGGATTGAACTTGTTCCACTGTTAACTTTTCACCGCATTTCATTACCGTGCATGTTAAAATTGTTGAGGCATTAAAGTGAGGACAAGTTGCTTTGTTATTAACCTATGAGCTAACCAAAGATATTGTTGTTTTATTTGATTACTCGAGGTCGAGTAAAGAGTAAGTATGGGGGAGTTTGATGTGATTAGAAATAGACACATCTTTAGCGCTTAATTGTCTACGATTTGGTAGGTTTTGATGGATAATTTGATATGTACGCTACCTCATCTTATATTTGTGTAATTGTAGGTACAATCGACGAAAACGAGCTAAAAATGATGTGTAAAGACCAAGAAAAGACATGGACATGACAAGGACTCAAAATTGATCAAGAAAAGGGCAAAACCGTAATTTTGAAGGAAGAGATCGATTGCCATGAAGAGGAGATCGATCGCCCTTGGACAGAAACTTGAGCAACAAAATTAACGAAGCAGCGATCGATCGGTGATTCTAGGCGATCGATCGCCTGAGGCTACTGGAGGGAAGCGATCGATCGCTATAAAGTGGCGATCGATCGCCTCTAGCTTTTTATTGAAAAAAATAAACGAAGCGATCGATCGGTATAAAAGGGGCGATCGATCGCCAAAGAGTCCGAATTTTTGGAAATTAAGTTTTTTACCATGTTTAAAAGATTGTAACCTAGTTATTAGCCTCCAAGACCCCATAACTCGATTTTTATCACCTCTTAGGGAGAGAATTCCATACTTTAGAATATTTTTAGGTTTTTAGAAGATTTTTCTTTCAAGTTTTGTCAAGAACAACGCGAAGAACGGAGCCGGAATCGACAAGCCGGAATCGTGATTCGTCTTAGTAATTTCTTTTCCTGTGTTTATTTAATGTTTTCGAATCAGTTTTTGTTAGTTTTAGATTCAATTATGCTAGGCTAAACTCTTAGATTCTTGGTTGAAGGGATACTTGCTTTTGGATTTGAATCTCTTGTGAGAATTTTGGTTTATTTATTGAATTTAATTTCGATTTCAATTCTGTTTCTTGGTATCGATTTCAATGATTATTGTGTTTGTTTATTAGATTGATCATCTAGTATTCACATGCATAATCGATAGCTAATTAAGAAGCAACTAAGATTAATAATTACTGGCTGTAGGTGTTATTGAATTCTTAGGAGAAACGATTGAGTAATCAATCATTAACGGCTGTAGTTTCTATTGATTAGATTTATCGAACTCACTAGTTTTGAAATCTATCATTGATTTAATCATTAACGGCTGTAGTTTTGATTAGAGATTTGATAAGGGTCGGATTGAATGCTGTTTTCTCTTTGACCACGATTAAGGTGGGTAGGAATTCAATTTCCAATCGATGAATAATTGAAAGAATTCGAATGTTAGTGATTTGATGATCAAGAGAGAATTTTCCAAAAGTATAGTTGACCGAAAACTAAGAATCGCTTCACTCTCATAAGTTTTAACCGTTTTAGTTAATCTCGTTAATTAGTTTAATTCTTAAAATTTGCTTAGTAGTAATCACTCAACTCAAAACCCCCCTTTTTACTATTCGGTTTTAAATTGACACGAAAAAAATACTATATTTCCTGTGGGATCGATCCCTACTCTCGCTACTACATACTTTTGTTATTAACTTGAGAAGGGTTAATTTGGGCTTACGCGATAAGCGCTACCATCGGGTCTAGGTTCCAGCTTGGATTTTCTGACATGAAAGTATGCGGGAAACCAAAATATATGCAGGGAATCAGTAATGGGTTGTCCAAGTCATACCTCCTGGGAGTTTTTCCGTCTAGTACATAAGCTGGTAGCCTGCTGAAGATATATGAAATATATGACAAGGTTTCTGCCTAGAATGTCTTGCTCACTCCAGATTGAGATAACTTGAAGCGAATCAGAGTACAATTCATCCTTTCTGCTACAACATTCTCCTATGGCATGTCTGATATGATAAATTATCTGACTATCCCTTAATTCTGACAGATTTCAGAAATAGGTCTGAATTGCTTTCGCCTCTATTATCAGATCCGAGCCTCTTAATCTTTTTTCCGGTCGGGGTTTTGATCATCTTCTTTTAATTGAGCAAGATGTATAGAACTTCATCCTTATGCTTCAAAGGATATACCCAGATTCAGGGACGGTTCGGCGATGCAGACAGATTCAATTCCTCGGTTCCGATAGATTTAGGTCGGTTCTACGTTTCCAATGATGTATACAGATTCAGATCGGGTTCTGCAGGTCAAAATTGCACATAGATTCAGATCGATCATACGAATCCGACAGTCCAGATAGATTCAGGTCGGTTATGTTATTCCGACAGTGCTGATCAAGACACTTGTTCGATCTGGTTCATATGGCTCTAGTTGTAACGACCCAAAACTTTTACATGATTTATATGATCATGCATAAACATCATGACTCATCTAGAAGCATTTGATTTGCATAAATGTTGGGTCTATTGTGAATATATTGTTTTGGATTCTATTGAATGCATGACTTGAGTGATAATTATGATAATAATTGAAATCTAATGAGTCGGTTTCATTATATCGAGAATATGGTTAAAATTATGAATATACATAGTTGAGGGACCTAAGTGTAAGATGATAGAGATTTGAAGGACTAAAGTGCAATATTTAATATACTTAATAGTTATCTAGTGCCTTAGGAAGGAAAAATATCAGAATTATCTTTCATTTTCGTTTCTTCATATGCTCCTTGAGGGAAAGTTATCCAAATTCCATAGAAACTCAAGTTCTGTGCCAAAAACTTGTAGAGGAAGGTATACCTATGTTTATACTCTTTATTTTCTATGGTTTTGACAAGTTTTAATGATGTGTTTGTTGATGTTGGTTGAGAAGAAACATAGGGTTTGCATGTGTTAGATGAAAACATATCTTTTGAAGTAGATTTTGATGTTATACGTGAAGGGAATATGTTTAAAGAAGATAGAAGAGGTTTTGGAAAGAAAGAACATGTGTTTGTATAAGAAATCTGCTGAAAAATAGAACTCCTATGGTGTTTCGAATTTTTGGAATTCTTAGACTTTAATTTTAATGTTGGTGGTCAAATGAAAGTTGTAGTATGTTAAGTTATCTTTAATTTGATAGTAAATTCAAGTAAGTTGGAGTTATAATGCATGACTTATGTCAATTTTACTAAACTATGTACAGGTTGACCTCTAAAGTGAAATGATTTCTGAAACTTGATTTTCTTGGCTAATTTTGTCTATGCAGATGATTGAATTAATTTAAGCACTTCAAATACAAATTGTAAATCTTTGAGTTATCTTTAATTTTACCCAAAGTGAGACTCATTTGGAGTTCATATGAATTAGTTATGAATTTTATACCAAAAGGTGTCAAAGCTGAAAAATGCAGAATTTTCAACAAAACCATTCTGCCCTGTAGCGATCGATCGCCTCTGTGTAGAGATCGATCTCTTCAGCCAAAATTTTGAAAAAAAATGGTTTTCTTTGATGATTTTAAGTATGAGAAGCCTAGTATGATATATGTGAACTATGAAAACATGTTAAAGGTAAATATTAGATGATTTATTCATATGTTTGAGATAAATGTATTTATAGGTCATAATCTCGAACAAGCTACAGATAAGGCAAACTACAAGAGTTCTTCGAGATAGGAATATCGTTTGTGAATATATCCTATAACTTGGTATTTTACTGTACATAAGTATATGATTTATGTTCTATGAATTGCGTTTATAATGGATGTAAATAAGTGTTGTATATGATGTGATGTTTCATTATATTGACATGTGCTTATGAATTGTTCATTCATGTGCATACATAAGAGATTAACGAACTCTGTTATGGATGCTAAGGATCTTGAACCATGTGTTAATGCATTCTGAGTACGGTCAGAATTACAGAATCAAATAATATCGATCCCGAGTTAATTGAGAACTCAAAAAGGGGATCTACAGAGTGTCATGGCCATCTTGTGATCACAAATTGTTCCTGATTCTAGTTGATCCATAACAGAAGAACAAATAATCAGACATACATGTGTACATGTGAATTACTTGTTGTACAAGTATTACTACAGTTTTGATGAGTTATATACAATGTGATGTTGAATATCGGTTATTTGTATATACTCAGTGAATTGTTTTGTTTCAGATAATCCAAAGTAAAAGTCGACTCTAGAGGAAGGTCTAGAAGTCAGTTTGAAGTATTTTCCAGTATGGATACAAGGTTGGCCGGCTAATCTGTAGTTCTTCTCCCTCTGCTCATCGTTGTACATATAAGTGTATAGGGTTTTGGTATGAGTAATGCGAGATACAACATCAGTCCATTTTTGTGGCATATATGACATGTACATATTGTTATGGAAAAGTTTAAAACATGTTATAAAGTAAAATTTTCGCTGCAACAAATTAAATATAATATTATAGTAATGCTATAGTCACAATCATGTGTATGTATATAAGTAATGTGACGCCCTTACAGGATAAATGTTAGGCGACATGCCTCATGTATTTTACACGTGTATAAAACAGATATGCGTGTCATGTGTAATGAAAAGGTAGGGGTGTCACAGTTGATTTGGTATCAGAGCAAAGGTCTAAGATTCTGTAGACTATGACCATGCATCATTATGATATGTTGCATTGTTCTTATGTGTACATGATTATATAATGTGTCATAAAGGGTAAATGATGAGCAAAGTCTCCATAGAGGGGAAGAAGCAGCCGAGCCTGAGTCTCATGCATCACATTCTTTTCCTCCTCATGTTCAAGGAATGCATGTTCATGACACTTATAGACAGTTTCCACATGCTCCACCTCATGAATTTTGTGAAAGGAGGTATGATAAACTAAGAAAGATGGGAGCTGAAGAGTTTAGGGGTACTACCAATCCAGCGGAGGCTGAGACATGGTTGAAAAGAACAGAAAGAATTCTAAATCTATTGAGATGTACTCCTGAAGAGAAGTTTGATTATACAGTGTCACTTCTTCAGGGCAATGCATATGATTGGTGGGAAACCGTTCCTAACAGTACTGTTCAGCCACCTGTTTTGACTTGGGAGGACTTTCTGACTAAGTTTAGTGATGCATACTTACCTGAAGTGTACAAAGATCAGAAAGAGAAAGAATTTCTTGAATTGAAACAGTGGAACAGATCAGTGGCAGAGTATGAAGTGTTGTTTAATCAGTTGTCACGTTATGCTCCACACATGGTTGCTACTGAGAAGAAGAAATGTAGCAGCTTTGAAATGGGATTACGATTCACTATTCGTGATCGCCTGACAACAACAGATTTGGAATCCTATAGTAAGTTGAAATCTGCAGTTATTCGTGCTGAGAAGTTGGAAGCTGAATCTAAAGCTTTCAAGAAAAGACAAAAGTGAAGAGAGTAGTAGTGGTAGTAAGAAGAAAGTTTTCCAAGTACCTGCACAAAAGACTTTTTTTAGTGGTTCCAAAGGTGCCAGTTTCAGTGGTGCACCATCAGCAAGTAAAATTTTTGGTTTTACCTCAACATCACCAACTTGTATCCATTGTGGCAAGAATCATTTTGGAGAATGTAGACTTCCTACACGAAAATGTTTTCGCTGTGGTGAACCGGGTCACATTGCAAGAAATTGCCACAAGATGAGCCTACAGTTGACCAACCAAGGTAAAGTAATGTCAATACTGGTAGAGGCAAAGGTCGAGGAAAGCCTGGTATGGGAAGAGGTTTTGGTTTGGAAGAAAGCAAATCTAATAATCAAGCCCGTGTGTTTGCGATGACTCAAGAAGAAGCAAGTACTGCACCAGCTGTTATCACTGGTAATTTATCGATCTTTGATACAATTTCTTATGTTTTATTTGATCCTGGTGCAATTCATTCTTTCATATCACAAGCATTCATAGCACATGTGCATGCAAAACCAGAACCATTGAGTTATGATATATATGTTGGAACTCCAGTTGGGGGTATAATTGTTGTGAATATGGTGCATCGTCAGTGTAAACTGTTGATTGGAAATACTGAGTTGTTTGCTACCCTTATTGTGTTGTCATTGAAGGATTTTGATATAATTCTTGGTATGGATTGGTTGACTGCATATCATGCTAAATTGGATTGTTTTACTAAAGAGATAGTATTACAACTTCCTGATCAAACTCAGATTGTGTTTAAAGGAGAAAGACAAATTTTACAGACATGTATCATTTCTGCAACTACCGCATCTAGATTGATTAAGGGAAGTTGTGAAGCTTATTTAGCTTATATTATAGACAGCAGAATATGTGGTTTGAAACTTGAAGATATTCCAGTAGTCAGAGAATATCCAAAAGTATTTCCAGATGAATTACCAGGATTACCTCCTAATCGAGATATTGAGTTTACTATTGATATGTCTAGTGGTACTACACCGATTTTTATTTCACCTTACAGAATGGCACCTATTGAACTAAGAATTGAAAACTCAGTTACAAGAATCACTGGATAAGGGATTTATTAGACCGAGTGTATCACCTTGGGGCGCACCTGTGTTGTTTGTTAAAAAGAAAGATGGTACCTTGAGATTATGTATTGATTATCGACAGTTGAACCGTGTGACTGTTAAGACAAATATCCACTACCCAGAATATATGATTTGTTTGATCAATTACAAGGTGCTACTGTCTTTTCTAAAATTGATCTGAGATCTGGATACCGTCAGTTGAAAATTTCAGAAACGGACATACCGAAAACAACGTTTCGAACCAGGTACGGTCACAATGAATTTCTTGTTATGCCATTTGGGTTGACAAATGCATCTGTTGTCTTTATGGCATTGATGAATGATGTGTTTAGACCCTATCTTGATAAATTTGTGATTGTATTCATCGATGATATTCTGATTTATTCAAAATCTACTGAAGAACACGAACAACAGTTAAGAATTGTGCTTCAAACATTGCGTGATAAACAGTTGTATGCAAAATTGAGTAAATGTGAGTTTTGGCTGAATCAAGTGGTATTTTTGGGCCATGTTGTATCTGGTGAGGGTATAAAAGTTGATCCAGTGAAAATTGAAGCAGTAACGAAGTGGGAAAGTCCGAAAAATGTTACAGAAGTTCGTAGTTTCCTTGTTTTGTTTCAGATAATCCAAAGTAAAAGTCGACTCTAGAGGAAGGTCTAGAAGTCTTTTTGAAGTATTTTCCAGTATGGATACAAGGTTGGCCGGCTGATCTGTAGTTCTTTTCCCTCTGCTCATCATTGTACATATAAGTGTATAGGGTTTTGGTATGAGTAATGCGAGATACAATATCAGTCCATTTTTGTGGCATATATGCCATGTACATATTGTTATGGAAAAGTTTTAAATTTACATGTTATAAAGTAAAATTTCCGCTGCAACGAATTAAATATGATACTATAGTAATGCTATAGTCACAGTCATGTGTATGTATATAAGTAATGTGACGCCCTTACAGGATAAATGTTAGGCGACATGGACAGTGTCGTGAACAGTACTATCTGCAGTATGAACAGTACCGTGAACAATATTAGCTGTTTATCCAAAAAATACAAAAATGTCATCGTCTTTGACCTTAATTTCCCGTTGACTCGGCTATCCAAAATTTGTAATGGCCGGTGTTTCGGACTCATGGCGACGAGACGAATCCAGTGGTATGATCAGAATTCAATTTCGGACACTTTCATTTCGGGCATTTTCACGAACACATGGCAGTGATACTAATTGTTGTGCCAGAACAATCAAAAATAAAGTGTAGACATCATACACACCCAAAGAACACCACGTGGTTCGACAATTGCCTACGTCCACGGGAGCAACACACATATTTATTGATATTTCATATGAGAATTACAAACTCTACAGGATCACCTGACAACTCACATATACTGGTACAGAAAGCTTAAAAACTTGTTATATGAAGAGTGATTTCAGAGTGAGGGATTATTTCCAGAGATGGAATGCAAGGCTTTATATAGGTGCAAACTCTAAAGGTAGAGGTTATCATTTGAATTTGAAGTCTACCAATTCTTGACAAATAGCTAGCAAGGTGTCTCAACCATTGGACACCTTGCAAGCCACGTTTCACCATATCAATGGAAAGAGCCACCTATTCAACAACTCCATAGTTGAGATGCCGTAAGATTAGCATTCACCTTATCCGTGTCGACCTCTTGGAAACTGTCATTACCCACATTTGTACAATCATCTACTCCATCTTCCACCAAGGCATCATGTATTCATCAGATTCAATGAAGCTAGTTCCATCTTTGTCAAATAGGAGAAAGCCTTGTGATGATGTTCATATTGGTCATGTGTTGAAGATGGAGTGAAATGGCAAGAAGGTGTCAGTCAAAGAAGGCCCCACGGAAGAAAAATGAAAAAACAAGTGTTGAAAATGAAAAAAAACAAGTGTTGAAAAAATGCACCGAAGAAAGAAAAATCTGGCCAAATCTTGCCAAATTAAACGCGTGAAGACTTGCCAGAAATGCGTGAAGAATTTGGCTACTGCGTGAAGAAAATTTAGCCAAATTTACGCGTGAAAATCTCTATAAATAGAGATGTGATTTCATTCAGCATATACACCCAAAAAATTATAGAGAGAAAAATACAACACAGTGCAAGAAGAGTAAAAATACTAGTGAGAAAATTGTTGTCTAATTTTCTGAGTGTTTTTTCAGATTGAGTGTTGTCAGTGTTTGTAAACACTTGTATATTTTTTCTCAATAAAAGATCTGCAGCAGCCCCGTGGACGTAGGCTTATTTTTGCCAACCACGTAAACGTTGTGTTTTTTTTATTCAAGATTTAGTTTTTGCTCCCACATATCTGACAAGAAAAAATATGACGCTATTTTCCAATAACTGGTATCTGAGCCAGATTGTTAATTTTGTCAATTTTTCTGGCGAGTTACTATTCACATAAATAGTGAATTTCATGAGTAGTAGAATTTGGTCAGCGATAACAAATCCGTTCACATCGGTGTTTTTCAATAACACGGTGATTTCCAAAAATTGTCAAAACAGCAATCCGATGGGAGTAAGGTTCGAGTGGAAGTAATGGTGGCAGATTAAGGAAAAACGAATATTGAAAATTCAATCGTTCGGATTTTGGCTTTTGGAAAATACAAATAGAAGACTATATGTACCAGAAAGACCTTTATCAACCTCTCTCAGGTGTGAAGCCAGAAGGCATGAAAGATGAAGAATGGGCTCCTCTAGATAGAAAAGCCCTCGGAGTTATCCTACTGACGTTGTCACACAACGTTGCTTTCAACATAGCAAAAAGAAAAGACAACGGTGGGTATTATGGCGGCTCTTTCAAGCATGTACGAGAAGCCATCAGCTTCAAACAAAGTTCATTTGATGTGGTCGTTGTTCAATTTGCGGATGGTAGAAGGCGGATTGGTAGCTCAACACCTCAATGAACTCAACACAGTGACAACCCAGTTGAGTTCAGTTAAAATTGATTTTGATGATGAAGTACGAACATAAATACTTTGGTCTTCCCTCCCAGAAAGTTGGAATGCTACTGTCACAACTGTGAGTAGCTCATCGGGAAGTAATAAGTTGAAATTTGACGATGTCCGTGATCTGGTTCTCAGTGAAGAGATCAGACGGAAAGATTCAAATGAATCATCAACCTATTCAGTATTACATACAGAGTCAAGAGGTAAAAAATCAAACAGATGAGGTGGACGTGGCGAACAAAAGGACAGGAGGTCCAAATCTAGAAATCCCCATAATTCTCAGAACTCAAAGACTATCGAGTGCTGGAAATGCGGGCAGCCCGGACATTTTAAAAACCAGTGCAAGAATGCACCGAAGAATCAGGAGGCGAAGGCAGAAGAAAACGTTGCTTCTAGAGATGATGCATTAATATGCTCTTTAGAGTGCAAGGAAGAGTCTTGGATGTTAGACTCCGGAGCATCATTCCATGATACTTCGCAAAAAACTCTTCGAGAAATATGTCCCCAGAAACCTTGGTAAAGTCTACCATGGTAATGAACAATCTTGTGACATTGTTGGTAAATGTATAATAAAGATTAAGTTGAACGAGTCTATATGGGAACTGAATGATGTCAGGCATATTCCCGATTTGAGAAAGAACTTAATCTCAGTTGGCCAGAGAAGGTTATACAACAGTCTTTCACGGTGATACTTTGAAGATCTCAAAAGTTGCAATGATAATTGCTCGAGGCAATAAGAGTGGTACTCTTTACATTACAGCAGGAGCATGCTGTTCAACTGCAGTTGCAGCAGACACACAAAGTCCTACTCTGTGGCACCATATACTTGGCCACATGAGTGAGAAATGAATGAAGGTTATGCACTAAAAGGGGAAACTTCCGAGTCTTCGGTCAATTGATATTGACACGTTTGAAGGATGTATTTTTGGAAAACGGAAAGAGTTAGCTTTCAGACAAGTACCAGAACTCCAAAGAAGGAGAATCTTGAACTAGTTCAGTCTGATGTTTGGGGACCAACGACTGTCTCATCCATTAGTGGGAAACACTACTTTGTGACTTTCATTGATGATCACTCCAGAAAAGTATGGGTTTACTTCCTGAAATATAAGTCAGAAGTATTTGAGGCTTTCAAGATTTGGAAAGTGATGGTTGAAAATGAGATAGGGTTGAAGATAAAGAAGCTCAGAACCGACAATGGGGGTGAATATGAAGACACCATATTCAAGAAGTTCTGTTATGAGCACGGGATCAGAATGGAGAGAACCATGCCTTGTACGGCTCAACACAATGGTGTGGCTGAGCGTATGAACCGGACGTTGACAGAACAAGCCAGAAGTATGTGTTAGGAATCAGATCAAGCAATACGCAGCGGAAAATAAAAACTGGATTCCTACCATGGACCTATACAAAGTAATCATATCGAGATTGAATATAATCATACCCTTATAGCGTGTTTGAAGCAGATTCCTCGTTGCAACACCACGAGTCACGAACAAAGATTTGCACCTTTGTCTCTACGGTATCCAAACGATCAAATCAAAAAAGGCGTTCACGAACAAGTTGCTAGACTCGTTCTTAAACCGAAACAAAACTCACGGTTCGAAACCGATCAACGACGGCCGTAAAACCACCACTATTCACGGCGGTGGCCACGAAGATGTCAAGTGAGAGTGAGGCGGCCGAGAGCCTTATTTTGGTGGCTACTAGGTTTCTTGGAAATTAACTCTTAACTATTCTCAAAACCTTGTTAGTTTATTATATATTAGATTTAATTAAAGGCTTTCAAAAAACCTCATTGGCCCAAACCCAATATCTTAATTAAATCCATATATCTAATATTTGCAATTAAGACTCTTCTTAATTAATTAATTCATCCAAAAAAATTTATCTCCCTTTATTGATTTAATCTTTTGTGCGACCCGATAGGATCTTGCAATGTTGGCAGTGACATAAAATATAATTTTATGTCACAAGCAATGAGCGGTATTTAGCAACACATCAAGGCTACCCAAATTACAAGAATGTCATTGACTCGACATAACCTATGGACTGTGATAATATTAACCATGTAACTTAATCCCTTTGTCCAATTTGTTTAGATTGAACACGAGTCATGGAATAGTCATACTCGTATATTCAATCTTTTATTTCTTGATCCCCAAGTAGAACTAGAATAAATGAATAAGCTCGATATCACAAATCGACTTATTCAAGCATGGCCATGCATTTTAGTCTTACTTGATCAAGGGCCCAAACACTTCTCCTGTTATATAGGAGGGACAAATCCTATCTTGATCACTCAACATCCCTCTACATAATTCGTGGTGTATCCAATGATTGTCTTTTATAGTTTATCCTGTTACAGGTAACGTTTGACAATATCAAGATACACGACTCCTTATGTTGGGATCTGTGGTTATCTCATGTCGTAATGATTACATACATTATTATCACTATGAGAATTGCTTATGACGTTCATATAACTATCCATGTAGCATTCTCATGATGGGTCTGACCAGTACATCGTTCTCTAACATGCACCCATGTGTTGATTTGATATCTCATATCCATGAACAATTCATCAATCAATACATACTAGCCTCAATGCATTATCATTGTCCTTATTCATGATAATACTTGACTATGGACAATCTTTAAGAATAATACAATATTATTCTAAGGACATTGACATATATATATATATATATATATATATATATATATATATATTCATAATACACAGATACTGGAACAATATATATAATAATGAATTGCCTTTAATAAAACCATAATACATTGTATGTCATAAACAATCATCTAATGAGTTGTCTTAGGGCATATCCCAACAAATCTCCCACTTGCACTAAGACCAATCAGACATATACTTAATGCCTAGAGATCTAGTATGACGATCATGCTTCTGCTGTGACAGTGGCTTCGTCAGTGGGTCAGATACATTATCATCAGTTGGTACTTTGCATATTTTTACATCTCCTCTTTCAACGATTTCTCGAATGAAATGAAAGCGCCGAAGTATGTGCTTGGATCTTTGGTGAGATCTAGGTTCCTTAGCCAATGCGATGGCTCCATTGTTGTCACAATAGAGTTCAATCGGATCTAGTATGCTAGGCATCACCCCAAGTTCAGAAATGAACTTCTTGATCCAAACAGCTTCCTTTGCTGCATCTGAGGCAGCAATGTATTCAGCTTCAGTTGTATAATCGGCTACTGTCTCTTGCTTTGAACTCTTCCAGCTCACAGCACCTCCATTTAGGCAAAACACATATCCTGATTGCGATCGGAAATCATCTTTGTCGGTTTGGAAGCTTGCATCAGTGTAACCCATTACATTGAGCTCTTCCTCACCTCCTGAAATCAAGAATGTATCCTTAGTTCTTCTCAAGTACTTCAGGATATTCTTGACAGCAATCCGGTGACATTCACCTGGATCAACCTGACTCGTCATGCTCAGGGCATACGAGACATTGGGACGAGTACATATCATGGCATACATGATAGATCCAATAGCTGACGCATATGGAATCTTACTCATGCGTTGTCTTTCATCTGGTGTTGAAGGACACTGATCCTTCGAGAGATGTATCCCATGTGTCATAGGCACGAATCCTTTCTTTGATTCTTGCATGCTAAACCGTTTTAGCACTTTGTCTATGTATGTATTTTGACTTAAGCCAAGTAATCTTCTTGATCTATCTATATAGATCTTGATACCTAATACATAGGTGGTTTCACCCAAATCTTTCATAGAAAATCAATTTCCTAGCCAAATCATTACAGATTGTAAGGCAGGGATATCATTCCCAATGAGAAGTATGTCATCTACATACAATACTAGGAAGATAATTATGCTCCCACTGACCTTTTTGTAGACACAAAGTTCATCTACGTTTTTTATGAAACCAAATTCTTTGACTGCATCATCAAAACGAAGATTCCAACTCCGAGAAGCTTGCTTCAATCCATAAATGGATCGTTGTAGCTTGCATATCTTTCCAGCATCCTTTGGATCGTCAAAACCCTCAGGTTGTGTCATGTACACATCCTCAAGTAAATTTCCATTAAGGAAAACTGTTTTGACATCCATATGCCAGATTTCATAATCATGAAATGCAGCTATTGCAAGTAAAATCCTAATGGATTTAACCAATGCAACTGGTGAAAAAGTTTCATCATAGTCAATACCATGAATTTGTTTGAAACCTTTAGCAACCAGCCGACCTTTAAAGGTTTGTACATTACCATCAATGTCGGTCTTTTTCTTGAAAATCCATTTGCACCCTATGGGTCTTACCCCTTCAGGCGGTCAACCAAAGTCCATACTTGGTTTGCATACATGGATTCCATCTCAGATTTCATGGCCTCTTGCCATTTCTCAGAATCAGGGCCCATTATAGCTTCTTGATAAGATGACGGCTCATCCTCATCAATAAGTAGTAAGTCACCTTGTTGAGTCACAAGAATATCTCAGTGGCTCACGGTGTTCTCTTACAGACCTACGCTGGGCTTGTGTCTCTTGAGCAGACATTTCATCCACAACAACTTGTGGTGTCTGCTCTGTTTCCATCTCAATATCATGTTCATTATTTTCTTGTGGTTGAACTTCACTAAGTTCTATTTGTCTCCCGCTGGTTCTTCTCGAAATAAATTCTCTTACAAGAAAGACACCAGTCCGAGCAACAATTACTTTGTTCTCGGTGGGATAATAAAAATAGTATCATTTCGTTTCCTTAGGATACCCCCACAAATAAACACTTATCGGATTTGGGTCCAAGTTTATTGGAGGCGTGACGTCTCACGTAAGCCTCACAACCCCAAATCTTCATAAAAGACATACTAGGACGCTTCTTAGTCCATATCTCATATGGTGTCTTTTCAACTGATTTAGATGAAACACGGTTCAGTATAAATATTGTTGTTTCTAAAGCATGTCCCCAAAAGGAAGTCGGAAGATCTGTATGACTCATCATTGATCGAACCATGTCCAACAAAGTTCGATTCCTCCTTTCGGATACACCATTCCATTGTGGAGTATACGGAGGTGTGAGTTGTGGGACTATCCCACACTCCTTTAGATAGTCATGAAACTCTTGGCTTAGGTTTTCTCCTCCTCGATCTGATCGGAGGATTTTGATATTTTTGCCAAGTTGGTTTTGTACTTCATTCTTGAAATCTTTGAACTTTTCAAAGGTTTCATGTTTATGTTTCATTAGGTACACATACCCATATCTACTGAAGTCATCAGTAAATGTAACGAAGTATTGAAAACAACCTCTAGCTTGTGTGCTTATTGGTCCACATACATCACTATGTATGAGACTCAATAAATCATTTGTCCTTTCAACATGTCCCTTGAAAGAGGCTTTAGTCATCTTGCCCATTAAACAAGATTCACATGTTTCATATGATTCAAAATCAAATGAATCTAATACTCCATCCTTATGAAGTTTTGATATGCGATTCTCGTTTATATGGCTCAAGCGACAATGCCAGAGATAAGTTGGATTAGAATCATTATTCTTAATCCTTTTAGTATTTATGTTATAGACATGCATATCAAGATTTAATACAGAAAGACCATTAATCAATTGTGCACTAGCATAAAACATATCATTCAAATAAATGGAGCAACAGTTGTCCTTTATAATAAATGAAAACCCAATCTTGTCCAAACAAGAAATTGAAATAATATTTCTCGATATAGAAGGCACAAAATAACAGTCTTTTAAATCCAATAATAAACCAGAAGGGAAAGTTAAAGAGTAATCTCCTATAGCTAATGCAGCAACTCTTACTCCATTTCCCACTCGGAGATCAACCTCGTCTTTCGCCAACATCCTACTCCTTTTGAGATCCTACACATTAACACAAATGTGAGAACCACATCCAGTATCTAATACCCATGATGAAGAAGTAGATAAATTGACTTCTATAACAAAAATACCTGAAGTGGAAGTCACACTTCCCTTCGTCTTCTTAAGATCTTCCAGTTATAATTTGTAGTTCCTCTTCCAATGTCCGGTCTCACCACAATGGAAGCAGGTCCCTTCCTTAGCCACTCCTCCCTTTGGCTTAAGTGCAGAAGCATGAGGCTTAGATTTAACAAAGACTTTCTTGTTCTTCTTAAAGCCTTTTGCTTTAGCCTTTCCCTTGCTCTTATTCACAATAAGAATATTAGTGGGTTTAGACTTCTTTGTGTTTGCTTCATATGTTCTCAACATACCAAGCAACTGCGGTAGAGTCTTTTCGATTTCAATCATATTGTAATTCAAGACAAATTGAATGTAGCTATCAAGCAACGATTGCAAGATTACGTCAGTGGCCAACTCTTGGTCCAATGGAAAACCTAGATTCTCAAGATTCTCAATATACCCAATCATCTTCAGTACATGAGTTCCAACAAGGCTTCATTCTACCATTCTGCACTGGAATAACGCTCTAGAGACATCATACCTCTCTTGTCTAGCTTGTTGTTGGTAGAGTTGCTTTAAGTGCTCGATCATATCGAACGCCTCAATTTCCTCATGTTGCTTCTGAAGCTCAGAGTTCATGGTGGCAAGCATAAGGCAACCAACATCAAGTGCGTCATTTTGATGCTTCTTGTAAGCATCCTTATCGGCTTTAGCAGCCGTCACGGGAGGTTCCTCAGCAGGTAAGGGTTCCTCTAGGACATATTGTTTTTCTCTTGTTTGAGGACAATCCTCAAATTCCTATACCAGTCTAGGAAATTAGTCCCATTCAGTTTGTCCTTCTCAAGGATCGATCGCAATGACAGTGTGCTAGTTACGTTGTTTGATGCCATGGATATCTACAATATAAATATGCAAAATCAGTTTATGATTTAATCATTTAATAAGGTCTTATATTAAATGACACTCCCACTATTTTGTTTAAAATTATCAACCCTCGAAACCTTAGTGGGCCAAGATCCATATTTCACCTAATCCTGAGTTAGCTTTGGGTAATCACCCAAGACTCGGTTATTTAGGTAGACAACACTTTGTCAATTACATCACATGTAATTCTTGGATGGTTGGAAGAACAACACTTTGTTCAAATTCATCTAATGAATTATTATCCAACCCCATGTCTCTAGGTTCCCAATCCTATTGAGATAACCTAGTTAAGTCGGACCCAATTTAAAGTAAAATGGATATCACTTTTATCCTTTCGCGCCTTACCAAGATTGTCACGGTGCTTTGTTTTGGCAAACCCACACATGTTCAAGCGAAGTCTTGACGAGTACTTTTAATTTTAGAAGGCATCTAAAACTTAAAATTATTAGAGGAATTTATTGATCTCATGATTTTATTGATAATTAAAAATATGTCTGGTACATATACGCATATACATATCTACATATATGTATAACAATCATCAATATAAACATTATAAGATAAACATGGATCACATACATCAACTTAAATAAAACGTGACATGGTTATAGCCCCTACTAAAGATTTTCTCAAGCCAATGAGAAAATCCAAAAAGGTCAACCTAAGGTAACTTCTCCAAGCACCTCTTTGGCTCCCTTTTGTGAATGGTCTCCTCATCCCGGCACCTTGGTCCATCTTCATTGATCTCCATCAACAAAATAAACTATACTATATAACAATTACATGATATAGAGAATTCCCCGAGTTACATTCGAGGGGAACATATGGGAGGGATAACATTTAGGAAAAATAGAGAGGGCACGACACGCAGGCCATAATAAATTACAAACATTCACAAAATCCTATCTAATAGGTCATAGGGCTATAACCATGCATCATGCTCAAACAACACATAAAACATGAACATTTTAAAATTTAATTCTAATTAAAAAACTGTAAAATAAAATTTTATGAAAATTATAGTACGCTCGGGATATCACATGCCACGGATACTCGGCGCGCCTCAAGCCATGGACTTGCTAACCCTAGCAAGCCCACAGTTGCAGCCATGTCTCGGACCAAGGGTTCGAAAACCCTAGCCCAACACACGGCCCAACCATGCACAAGACTAGGGTTCGAAAACCTAGCCATGTGCGGTGGCGGCTTGATCTCCTCGAGCCAAAAGGGTTCGAAACCCTAGCCATAAAAGCGGCGGCCGAGAGCCATGGAGCCATGGAGCCAAGGGTTCGAAACCCTAGCCCTCATGCGGCGGCTCGGCCCATGCTCGAGCCAATGGCTTCAGATTCTGGACGGTGGTGGCCGAACCAACATGAGCCAAGGGCTCGGTCGGCACACTCGTGTATCGTATACGTCAATCCGTCAATTATATCACATATAATATTAAGATGATTTCCACAAAATCGATTATCACATATCATATATGAATCATACAGTTTCAAAGCATGCAAAAGATTCAAAACCATGATTAAACAATTAATCACATATTTTCGATATGAGCTTTGTACACGGCTCTGATACCACTGTTAGGAATCCAATCAAGCAATACGCAGCGGAAAATAAAAACTGGATTCCTACCATGGACCTATACAAAGTAATCATATCGAGATTGAATAGAATCATACCCTTGTAGCGTGTTTGAAGCAGATTCCTCGTTGCAACACCACGAGTCACGAACAAAGATTTGCACCTTTGTCTCTACGGTATCCACACGATCAAATCAAAAAGGGCGTTCAAGAACAAGTTGCTAGACTCGTTCTTAAACCGAAACAAAACTCACGGTTCGAAACCGATCAACGACGGCCATAAAACCACCACTATTCACGGCGGTGGCTGTGAAGATGTCAAGTGAGAGTGAGGCGGCCAAGAGCCTTATTTTGGTGGCTACTACGTTTCTTGGAAATTAACTCTTAATTATTCTCAAAACCTTGTTAGTTTATTATATATTAGATTTAATTAAAGGCTTTCAAAAAACCTCATTGGCCCAAAACCAATATCTAATTAAATCCATATATCTAATATTTGCAATTAAGACTCTTCTTAATTAATTAATTCATCCAATGAATTTTATCTCCCTTTATTGATTAATCTTTTGCGCGACCCGATAGGATCTTGTAATGTTGGCAGTGACATAAAATCTAATTTTATGTCACAAGCAATGAGCGGTATCTAGCAACACATCAAGGCTGCCCAAATTACAAGAATTTCATTGACTCGACATAACCTATGGACTGTGATAATATTAACCATGTAACTTAATACCTTTGTCCAATTTGTTTAGATTGAACACGAGTCATGGAATAGTCATACTCGTATATTCAATCTTTTATTTCTTGATCCCCAAGTAGAACTAGAATAAATGAATAAGCTCGATATCACATATCGACTCATTCGAGCATGGCCATGCATTTTAGTCTTACTTGATCAAGGGCCCAAGCACTTCTCCTGTTATATAGGAGGGACAAATCTTATCTTGATCACTCAACATCCCTCTACATAAATCGTGGTGTATCCAATGATTGTCTTTATAGTTTACACTGTTACATGTAACGTTTGACAATATCAAGATACACGACTCCTTATGTTGGGATCTTTGGTGATCTCAAGTCGTAAGGATTACATATATTCTTATCACTATGAGAATTGCTTATGCCGTTCATATAACTATCCATGTAGCATTCTCATGGTGGGTCTGTCCAGTACATCGTTCTCTAACATGCACCCATGTGTTGATTTGATATCTCATATCCATGAACAATTCATCAATCAATACATACTAGCCTCAATGCATTATCATTATCCTTATTCATGATAATACTTGACTAGGGACAATCTTTAAGAATAATACAATATTATTCTAAGGACATTAACATATATATATATATATATATATTCATATTACACAGATACTGGAACAATATATATAATAATGAATTGCCTTTAATAAAACCATAATACATTGTATATCATAAACAATCATCTAATGAGTTGTCTTAGGTCATATCCCAACAGTATGCGGGTACAATCAGGCATGCCAAAGCAGTTCTGGGCAAAAGCAGTTAACACAGCAGCTTACTTGATTAACCGAGGTCCATCCGTAACATTGGAGCACAGAATACCAGAAGATGTATGGAGCGGAAAGAGGTAAACCTCTCATATCTTAAAGTTTTCGGCCGTGTAGCATACGTTTATATCAGTGATGCACTCATAAATGAACTTGATCCCAAATCAAAGTAGTGCATTTTCATTGGTTATGGTGAAGATGAGTTTGACTACTGCATTTGGGATAATGAAAACAAGAAGATGATCCGCATCAGAGATGTAATCTTCAACGAACGAGTGATGTATAAGGACATGCATAACCCAAATTGTCAGCAACTCAGAACATAGTGAGCCAGTGTATGCAGAGGTCGACGATGTCCCAGAAAGTCATGTGGAGCAGATAGTTGAGAGTCCTCAGTTGGGGGAATCAATTGATCAAAATAACGAGCAACAGTCTGACTCCAGTTCATGAATTGATAAGGAGTAGAAGGTATATGAACTATCTATTGCTATCCGATGCAGGTGAGCCTGAATGCTACGAGGAAGCATGTCAGACCAAAGATGCCGGCAAGTGGGAGCTTGCTATGAAAGACGAGATGAAGTCTTTGATGTCCAATCAGACATGGGAACTTGTTGAGTTACCTATGACAAAAAGACACTTCACAACAAATGGGTATATCGGGTAGGAGGAGCATGATGGTTCAAAAAGATACAAAGCCCGACTGGTCGTCAAAGGGTTCCAGCAAAAGGAGTTGATTACTCAGAAAGTTTTGCTCCAGTTGTGAAGCTCAATACTATTAGGATTATATTGAGTATTGTTGCCAATGAAAACCTTCATCTTGAGCAATTGGACGTGAAGATTGTGTTTCTTCACGGAGACATTGATAAAGAGATCTATATGTTTCAACCAGAAGGTTTCGCAGAGAAAGGGATGGAGAATAGAGTGTGCAAATTGAAAAAGAGCTTGTACGGCCTGAAACAAGCTCCAAGGCAGTGGTACTGAAGTTTGACGGCTTTATGCACAATGAAGGTTTCCAGAGGTGCAACGCCGACCATTGTTGCTACTTCAAGAAATATAAGTCCGGTTATATCATTTTGCTACTTTATGTCAATGATATGTTAGTAGCCGATTCTGATATGGACGAGATCAGGAACTTGAAACAACAGTTGTCAAAAGAATTTGACATGAAGGATTTGGGTCCAGCAAGAAAGATACTTGGAATGCAAATCACAAGAGATAAGCACAAGGGAATTTTGCAGTTATCTCAGGCAGAGTACATCAATCGTGTTTTGCAAAGATTCAACGTGGGCGACGCCAAGACAGTTAGCACGCCTTTGGCTAGTCATTTTCGCCTATCCAATGACTAGTGTCCTCAGATGGAGGAAGAAAAAGAATCCATGGCTAAAGTTCCTTACGCTTCAGCCATTGGGAGTTTGATGTACGCAATGGTTTGTACAAGGCCAGACATTGGCCATGCAGTGGGAGTTGTCAGCGGTTTTATGTCAAATCCATGAAAGGCTCATTGGGAAGCAGTTAAGTGGATTTTGAAGTATCTACGAGGTACTGCAAAGAAGTGTTTGTACTTTGGAAAAAGAGAACTAAAAGTACAAGGTTACGTAGATGCAGACTATGGAGGTGATGTCGATCACCGAAGAAGCACCACAGGTTATTTATTCACTGTTGGAATTATAGTTGTTAGTTGGATTTCGCAGATACAAAAGATTGTAGCTTTATCCAATACAGAGGTTGAGTATGTTGCAGTTACAGAAGCCAGTAAGGAGTTGATATGGCTTCAAGGTTTGTTAAAGAACTGTGATTAAACCAGAAGAAAAATGTTTTGTATAGTGGTAGTCAGATTGCAATACATCTGACAAAGAATTCAACATTCCATTCTAGAAAAAAACACATTGGTCTCCGTTATCACTTCATCAGGTCTCTGTTTGAGGATGATGTGCTAACATTAGAGAAGATCTAAGGAAGTAAGAGTCCAACATATATGTTAACAAAGGTGGTGACCATTGATAAACTGAAGTTGTGCTCAACTTCAGTTGACTTGTTGAATTAACAGACCAGAAAAGGCTGCTGCATTGATCGAGGTGTGAAGACAGATTGAGATCAGTCTTCAAGTGGGAGATTATTAGTCAAAGAAGGCCACACGAAAGAAAAATGAAAAAGCAAGTGTTGAAAATGAAAAAGCAATTTGAAAAAAATGCACCGAAGAAAGAAAAATCTGGCCAAATCTTGCCAAATTAAATGCGTGAAAGACTTACCAGAAATGCGTGTAGAATTTGGCTACTGCGTGAAGAAAATTTAGCCAAATTTACGTGTGAAAATTCTCTGTAAATAGAGATGTAATTTCATTCAGCATATACACCCAAAAAATTGTAGAGAGAAAAATACAACACAGTGCAATCAGAGTAAAATTACTAGTGAGAGAAAATTGATGTATACTTTTCTGAGTGTTTTTTCAGAGCGAGTGTTGTCAGTGTTTGTAAACACTTGCATATTTTTCTTCAATAAAAGATCTGCAGCAGCCTCGTGGACGTAGGCTTTTTTTTGCCGAACCACGTAAACCTTGTGTGCTTTTTATTCCGCATTTATTTTTTACTCCCACATATCTGATAAGAGAAAATATGACGTTATTTTCCCAACAAAAATTCCCTATAGTCTAAGGTTCCTTTGCAATTTGAATCCCCCCGTTTGCAAGAAAGTTTATTAGAATACCCACTAGGTGTAAAATAAGGAACGACTTCAAATTCTTGATCTCGATTTGATAGAATTGATAAATTTAACGAGTATACCAAAAAGAAATACTACGAGATGAAATGATTAAAGGGTATTTTAGAAATTCTGATGCAGTTTGTGCAGCCATATATTTTAGGATATACTAAAATCTCTTCTATAACTGCATCATTCTCTTTTAAAATTTACCCTCACCCAAAACTTTTGAATACATGGTATTCACAATAAAACAGCCCATTAAATATCCAGTGTACATATACATTAAGAAGTGTAGTCTTCGAAAAAATAAACTGAATTAAGAACAGAACAATTTTTTCTCATGATGAAACAAAGTGATTGCCTTGGGAAAAGGACCTTCAACTAGGTCGAGCTCAAATAAAGGAGCTCAAGCTCGTGTCTCTTGAGCTGATTCGCGAGCTCAAGTTACATTGCAAAATTTGTTTATGAATATATTTGTGAAACTAAAATCATGAGTTTGGCTTGTGAGTTTGTTTTCAAATGCCTTCATGAACCCTATATATAAAATCAATACTAATATTTTTATACAATAATAATATTATGTTATATAATATTAAAATATAAATCTAATATTATATATTAAAATATCAAAAAACTACAAAATAATTTTGAGCTCGAGGTCAACAAAAATTGGAGCTCACGGGCTCAAACTCAAAAAATTCTTAGCTTGATTGAGCTCAAATAAAGACAGCTCGTTAAGACCGTGAGCCCACTCGACTCATCTTTATCACTATCCTAAACAATTAATCATTTATTGAGGTTCTGAATTCATGCCAAGTATGTGAGCAAACAAGGAAACATACCAAGGACTTGTTTTGCAGTCAATCGATGCTTAGGATCTGGCTCAAGCATTTGTTTTATTAGGCTCTTGGCACTGTCTGATATACTTGGCCATGGTTCACGCTCAAAGTCTATTTTCCCACGTATGATGGCCTGGGCAACGCCTTGTTCGGATTCTGAGTAAATTCCAAGTCATTCTGAACTTTTCAGTTATAGATATGCGAGCCACTAAAGAAACATGAGAAAAATTCCAGGATAAGTGTGATATAAAAATGGCTAGTCAATCCCATTAAAAGAGAATCATAACAGGAAAAATACAAAACATTCATGACAACACACACTCTACAGAAGTGGCAGGTGGTGGAGGTGATAATAACTGTTAAGAATACATGTAGTTCCAACTCAAAACAAATTGGTAATTAGTGAAGTAACTCATGTTTAGAGCCATATAATAAGGGCTTCCCACAATTTCAGAGAACCTTTCACCTATAATACAAGATAAGCACACCCTAGTTAGAACAATGATAGATATCAAACATGTCTTGAATTATAAATCTTGAAGAAATCATTCAAATACACCACGGCACCAATGTCCATCTTTGAAAGCATTTTGTCAATAAGATTAGGGAAGATTTAGAATTTAAATATTTTTGTATTAGTTTGGTAGGATAATGTTATAAGTTTGGTAGGATAATATTATGTATAGATTTGCTGGGGTTTGATCTCTATCCCATTTACCTATTTATATGAGATCAATGTAATATATATTCATTCAGAAAATGAAGGAATTAAAGAATTTATTCCTTCAAAGCCTATAATTCTTCATGGTACCAGAGCCATCGATCATTCTCGCTGATCTATAAGGCTGCAATGGTCGATTCTGGCAGTGGATCATCCACGATGTCACCGAACCAAGATGGAAATTCTTCCATAGCCACTAACCTTGTAATACCCGATTCTTCCCTTAACATCATCATTCACAAATTTAATGGCAAGAATTTTTTGGAGTGGGCACAATCTGTCCGCCTTGTGATCGAATGAAAAGGCAGATTCGGGTATCTAACTGGTAACACAAAGGCTCCAGATTCTTCCGATGCGAAGTATCCTCAATGACTCAGAAATTACTATGGTTATGACTGGCTCATTAATTCCATGGACCCGACCATTGGTAAACCATTTCTCTTCCTTCCGATTGCCAATGACATTTGGATGCGGTTCGTGAAACGTACTCTGATGTTGACAACTTGTCACAACTATACAAGTTAAATACTCGCATATGGCGTATCCAGTAGGGTATCGTGATGTTACTGCCTACTACAATGAATCGTTCACGCTTTGGCAAGAACTTGATCTGCTGACATCTATCAATGGGAAAATCCAAAGGACAGCTCTCGCTACAGAAAAAACTTGAGAATAATCGGATCTTTATATTTCTGGCAGGCCTCAATAAGGGCCTTGATGAATCTTGTGGTCGACTACTCTCTCTGAACCATTACCCAGCCTCCGTGAGGTTTTCTTGGAGATCCGCCGCGAAGAAATGAGCCTCACAATAATGCTCACTCGCGATGTCAATCCTCTTCTGGCTAAAGGATCTGTGCTGGTTAGCCGGGATGTTTCATCCGACTCTTTTCGTCGAGATGGGAAGAAAAAGCCTTGGTGTTAAAAGTGCAAAAAACCATGGCACAAGATCGATACCTGATGGGAGATTCATGGCCGACAGCCACATCTTAAGAAGAAAGTTGACTGCCACAATCGGAACAGCTCTAGGGGACATGATCTTCACTCCAGTGCAGAAAACTCTGGCCCTTCTTCATCTCCTCAGGAATCTCTTCCGTTCACAAAGGATCATATAGAGCAACTCACGTTTGGGCCAATCCACTTCCTCACCATTGTGCTCTTTGGCACGAACAGGTATATCTTATGCACTTGTTTCCCACTATCCCTTATCCTTTCTGGATCCTCGATTCTGGTGCCACAGATCACATGACAAATTGCTCGCAATTTTTATTTAATATGCACCTTGCGTTGGAAACCAACGGGTCAAAATTGCCAATGGTTCCTTCGCATCGGTTGCCGGGAAGGTCACTATTCATTTATCTCCATCAGGGTCACTCACAAATGACTTACAAGTACCTCTTCTATCTTATAATCTTTTATCTGTGAGTAAACTAACCTGTGATCTCACTTAGCGTATCATTTGTTCTTCATCTCATTGTGAGTTTCAGGATTTAGCCTCGGGGACGATGATTGGCAATGCCAGACAAGACAGTGGTCTCTACCTATACGATGCTACATCTTCTCTGTCATGTACTAATAATAAGTTGTGTCTACAATCCGATTCTGTTTCTAGTGATATTATGGTATGGCATTAACAATTTAGGTCATCCGAATTTTGATTATTTACGCAGATTGTTTCCATAGTTTTATCTTAATAAAAATATTTCTACTCTACATTGTGAGTCATGTGAATTAGCTAAACATCATCAAACTGTGTTTTCATCTCAACAATATAAACCATCCACACCATTTAACATTGTCCACAGTAATGTTTAGGGATCATGCAGGGTAAGAAATATTTCCAAAAAATGTTGGTTCATAACATTTATCGATGATCATTCTCGTATGACCCAGGTTTTCCTTTTAAAAGATAAATCCGATGTGGGTGTTACTTTTCAAAAAAAATTTACGATGGTTCATACTCAATTTCACAAGACCATAAAAAGTTTTCGTAGTGATAATGACACTGAGTATTTTAACCACCTCCTAGGGGATTGTTTTACTCAACATGGCATTATTCACCAAAGTTCGTGTCCTCACACTCCTCAACTGAATGGAGTTGCGGAACGCAAAAATAAACACCTGCTTGAAGTGGCTCGGGCTAGCAATTTTCAAACTAAGGTACCTCATTATCTGTGGGGTGTCGCTATTTTAGCATCATGCGTATCTAATTAATAGATTACCTAGCCGGAATTGAACTTTCATACACCACTAGCCATCTTTAACAAACCTTCCCCGACTCTCGTCTGATTTCTGATATACCACTAAAAAATTTGGCAATGTGGCCTTTGTCAACAATCATGACAACAAACTTTCTAAATTCGATCCTAAAGCGATCAAATGTATTTTTGTTGGTTATCCTACACATCAGCGAGGATACAAATGTGTTGACCCATCTTCCAAAAAATACTTAGTCTTCATGGATGTTTCGCTTTTTGAGGATCGACCATTCATCACCTCTCATCTTCAGGGGGAGCATGGTGTTATGAATGAAGATGATATTTTAAAAGCCTTAACAATAGACTTTGAAACAAACCATCTTATGCCCTCACATAATCCAAAATTAAATAGATTTGGAGGATCAAAGGCATGGCAATGTTTATAATAGGAGAAAAGACGCAAAGAAAGGGGGAGAACCCATTTTACTACAGAACTATGAATCAACTTCAAAGCTTAATCCTGGAACACACGAAGATACCGAGACTTCGACCCTGGGTACTTACCATACAATTCCCTCCAATGACACTGATTTGCCTATTGCTCAAAGAAAAAGGGTTCGAATGTGCACCAAACACCCAATCTTAAACTTTGTATCCTATTAACAGTTTATCATCCTCCTACTCGGTTTTTATCTCTCAAATGGACACCATTAGTGTTCCAAACAATGTACATGAAGCTCTAAAGATACCAGAGTGGAAAAAGGCGATTCAGGAGGAGATGAGAGCTCTAGAGAAAAAAGCTACTTAGGAGAAGACTGATCTACCAAGTGGGAAACCAGTTGTAGGTTGTAATGGGTGTTTACTACAAAATATAACTCTGATGGGATCTTGGAACGCTATAAAGCTCGCCTTGTTGCGAAGGGATATACTCAGATATATGGCATTGACTACACTGATACTTTTTCACCTGTGGCCAAACTCAACACTATTCGTGTTATCCTCTCGCCCGTTGCTAATCTAGATTGGTTACTAAACCAACTAGATGTGAAAATGCATTTCTAAATGGGGAATTGGAAGAGTAGATATATATATGGAACCACCACCTGGGTATACTAATAAATTTGGATAAAAAATGTGCAGGTTGAAGAAATCTCTATGGGCTAAAACAATCACCTAGAGCATGGTCCAAGTTTGTTAAAAGTCAAGGATATTCACACGGGCAATCGGATCATACTCTATTCATTAAACCCTCAAAATCAAACAAAATCTCTATATTGATTGTTTATGTTGATTGTATTATATTCACAGGAGATGATTTTGAAGAGATGAACAGATTGAAACATCAGTTAGCCAAAGAATTTGAGATGAAAGATTTGGGACAGCTAAAGTATTTTCTTGGGATGGAATTAGCAAGATCAGAAAAATGGATTACCGTTTCCCAAAGGAAGTATACTCCAGATATCCTGAAGGAAACTGTAATGAGCGGATGCAAGCCATATGACAAACGCAAAACTAGGAGATATCAAAAATGGTATTCGAGTGGCTACTGGAAGATATCAAAGATTAGTGGGGAAGTTAATTTATCTCTCTTATACTCGACCTGACATTGCCTTTGCAGTGAGTGTAGTGAGTCAATACATGCACTCACCAGTCCAACAACATCTGGAAACTGTATATCGTTTCTTGAGATGCCTAAAAGGAACTCCAGGGAAAGGGTTGTTTTTTTGAAAAAAATGAAAAAAGATGAATCGAGGCTTGCACTGATGCAGACTGGGCAGGATCAAAATAACTGATCGGAGATCTACAATAGGCTATTGCACGTTTGTATGGGGGCAAGCAACTTGGTGACATGGAAAAGCAAAAAACAAAGTGTGGTTGCTAGAAGCAGTGTTGAAGCCGAATTCAGATCCATGGCTCAAGGAGTGAGTTAAGTACTATGGCTTAAAAGGGTTATGGATGAATTACTCAAAGCAATAGACCTTCCAATAAAGCTATTTTGTGATAATAAAGCAGCTATCAATATTGTTCATAATCCAATCATGCATGAGAGGACCAAGAACATTGAAATTGACAAGCATTTCATTAAAGAGAAACTTGAAGATGGTGTAATTTGCATCCCTTTTGTCCCAAGTACATTACAAGTCGCAGAACATTCTAACAAAACGGTTACCCAAACAAACATTTGAAGAACAAGTTCACAAGTTGGGAATGCTAGATATATTCCTACCAACTTGAAGGGAGTGTCGATAAGCTTAGGAAAGATTTAGAAGTTAAATCTTTTTGTATTAGTTTGGTAGAATAATATTAAAAGTTTTGTAGGATAATATTATTGAAGACTGATGTTCCGAAATGAACATAAATCCTAAACCTAATCAAAGCTACAACCTTTCACATTATTAAGCTACCAAAACCCAGAAAGCATAGATTTTTAAGCAAACCCTTCCGCTCGGATAGGAGAATGCTGGTGATTTTCCGCCAAGAAAAGAGTGAATTTCGGAGTGTTTGTGTGAAAGGGGTTCGGATTTTCACTGTGCAACTTAAGAACTGGATTATTAGTGCTGGGTTGAGAAAGACAACGGTTCGGATTCCTTTGCAGAGTGAGATATATTTTGAATTTTCGTCCTGTTTTTTTGAAATGTGTTTCTTTATTTTATCGGTTAGAAGTGTCGGATACTTTTTGGATATCGATATTTCTCGGACATTCTTCGGATACGTGTTGGCGTGTCCTTAATTTTATTAATAAATTAAATGAGACATCCGTGTCGGACACTATCGGACACCCGTATCGGATATGGCTGATGATATGCCCAAGCCGTGTCCGACACAAAAATGACACTTTTGGTGATAATTGTACAATTTAAAAAGTTTTTGGCTAAAAATAAAATTTAGAGGTATTACTTAAACTCTACTTATTTGAAGAAACATACATTTTTTGTTTATGATGATTTCAGTGACATAATTTATATATATTATTTCTAAATTTGATAAAAATATTTTTTGTGTATATTTTATTTGAACGTATTTATTAAAGTTTATATTAATTAAAGTAATATGTATTTGGTGTTAGTATGAGTGATAATATGCTGATTACAGTGACATGCATTTATTTATACGCTTCTTGAATTTGGTAAGAATGTTTTTTGTTCATTTTACATGATTTTAGAATTTAAAAATGTGAATTTCTAGTATTTGTAATATAGTATGTATAATATATATATATAGATCAGGTGTGTCTCAGCCATGTCGTATCATGAAATTTTGAAAATTTGTGTCGTCGTGTATGTGGTGTAGTGTCGTGTCAGTGTCGTCGTGTCGATGTTCGTGCATCATATGTTAGTGTAAACTGTCGAAACGGAACGATGGGTTGCGGAAAGGAAAAAAATCAACTAATAGTCCAATAGCACCAAAGTCGAGGAAAATAACGAGGGGCGGATTTAGAATTTAGTTTGAGGGGGTAAAAATTATTAAAATTAGAGGAAAATATTTTTGGGGGACAAAATACAATTTAAATGAGTGATCTACAATTTTTTTAGGGAAATAATTATACCATATTATATTTGTATTCAAAAAAATATTATACAAAGTATAGTAGAGAATTTCATTTCACAAATGAACTGAAGAATCACGTTAATGGGAGACATTTTTCGAAAATGGAAGGCCAACAAATGACAAAGGCAATTCAATTGATTAAGGTGTGATGACCTGCAGATAAGGATTAAATTAGAATTTTATATTTGAATGGTAAAATTAAATATAAATCATAATTTTATATGTAAAAAAATTCATTGATAATTTTTTTGTCGGAAACATATTTCTAAGTTTTGGTGATAACAAGCGTCTACTGCATCATAGAAGCCTACCAGATGCAAAGAACAGAAGTCTACCAGATGTAAAGAATAGAAGTCTACTGGATGAGAAAAATAGAAGTCTACTGGATCATAGTAATCGAAGCCCACTGGCGAGTCCACTAGCAAAATCTCTGGAAGAGACCAGCAGACGTTTGAGAAGACATCAGTTGACTTTAGTCCTGCAGCCTAAGTTACTAAGGAGAAGTCAACAGACGTAAGAGTGCAACATGACAAAGAGCTTAACAGTTTTATTCTGACATACAGTACGGCAAAGTGCCACACTACCATATCAGCGCCACCAATTTCGTCAGAATAAACTAGCCGTTGTGAACGAATTTGGAAAGAAGACGAAATGAATTTAGACGTAAATGAGGAAGTTGATTTCACGCAGTTCTGTCCAGTTGAAGAATAGTTGTCGTTAGACTTTCTAGTCTATAAATACGTCAACGAGCAGACTGCAAAAATCTCTCTTTGAATCTTTGAATCTTCTCGCGTACAAGCAAATCAAAAACCTTCAAAAACACTCACTAAAATATTCTGAAGTTTTGTATAGCAGTATCTGAGCCTTCAACGTGATCTTGAAGATCTAAGTATAGTCTACTGCTCAAGAACACTCACGCATAAACAAAGTTTTATATATTTTGAGAGAGTGTTCAGAAACTCATTGTAATACTCAGAAGTTGTGATGTCTGGAATTTAATTAATAATCGTTGTATGGATTTGATTATGTTGTTTGATATGACAGGATTTGATTCTTGAGTATCGGATTTTGGAACGGAGTTGGGATAAATGATTCCGGGATTGAATGTATAATGTTAATTAAATTCAATGAGATTCTTAAATTCTTGGGAATGTTATTTTGTTCCGGAGTTAGAATAAATTCCGGGTTGAGTTTAAATACAAGAATGATGTCCGAAATTATCTACACATAATTATTTAATTAATTGGAGTAAACTTGAATTAATTTCGGAATCAAATTATTGATAATTGTAGCTGGACCCCGATTTGGAATTAAACTAGTGGGAGTGAACTTATGGTGCACTTTTAATCAATAATTCTTATAAATAATAAGGGCCATTTTTTGAGTTTTTGATTTTATTAAACTAATTGATTTATGATGGAAATGAGAGTTAAATGGGTGGATTAAAGTTAGGATTGGGAAAAACACGCACTAAACCAACGATTTCTTCTCCCTCCTCCTCACTTTGCGCCTCCCTCATGCTTAGCAACTTGGATCGATTTCTTACCCTTTCAAGCACGATTTTTGCTCGGTTTTGGACAAGGTATTCTTCCTCATACTCAAATCGTTCCTCCCTTGTTATGCCATGAAGTTTGGTTCGGTTTTCATGGATTGTTGGAGGCTTTTTGTGCGACTTTTGGGGGAAATCAGGGTTATTGCTTGTGTGTGTGTATTACTGCATGTGTGTGTGTGTATAATTCTGAGTATATGTGCTTGTATTGCTGCGTGTAGGTGTGTGTGTGCTGAGTGCATGAGTTGTGTGTGTTGGTGTGTGTATTGCAATGTATAAGCGATGCTATACATGTATGTGGGTATCCGAACATGTATGGGTATGTGTAGGTGCTGCAAAATGATATGTTTCAGCTTATGTGGGTGATTATTTGGGATGTACATACGTATAAGTATGTGTTTTTGTGTGTATTAATGTGTGTATACACTATATATAGATGTAGATGTGTGTTCCAACTGGTAATGGTGGAGGTCATGACTTTATGCATATATGAGTTTATGTTTTCACCATGTATTAGTATATGTGGATTGGTAGTAGCTCATGGATTGATGAGGCATTACCAAAGTTTGGAGGCTAATTCGATTAATATAGTCGTTTATGACGTGTATGTGATAATAATTCGAATATAAACACACTGGGCATTTGGATAGTATGAGAAATATTGTTGATTGTTAAAAATGAATTGTTGAATTATGTTTGGTTTAGTATTATTGTTTAGATGAAGATTAAATTCATACTAGTATGAAAAGGCCTTGAATTGGCATGTGATAGCATATTGTTGGTCATATAGTGTCGTAGGCATTTTTGAAAGGAAGTATGTTATTTATTAATGTGATTCGATTCTTAGCATCTTCTTTCGGAAATTGGAAGTAACTTGGTAAGCATGAATCATTTCGGTGTTGATTTGGGTGTTTGGAACATGTTAGTTGTTTAAATTGAGTTTTATTGTTGGGAAATTGGATTTGTGATATTATGGGCATGTCTTTGTGATTGAATGTGATATTATGAACATCCAGTATTGGTTGTGAGTTGACCCTTAAACTTTGAGTTTTGTAGAGCCTTCATGAGCTCTCAGACAACGAGGAGGGTAACTTGATGGTAAAAACACAAACTTTAAGGTACTAGTGACGTACGAGCAAGTATGTGTTATGTTAATTATGTATTATGCTTCATAATTATATTGAAATTGGATATATATGAATAGGTTAATGAATAGAGAGTCATGATACTTGTGAATATCATTGTATGTAATGAGTTGTGATAGAATGATGAATTATTGTGATGCTGTCGCTGTTGAGCGTGCGATGGTTATAGTGTCGCCGTTGTTGAACGTGCGAGGGATTATAGTGACGTTGCTATTGAGCAAGCGATGTGATATAATGAGATGTAACAAGGAGATGGGTGATTGCGATATACTTGATTTCAATAAATCATTGTTGTAATATCTTAGGCATTATTGAATATAGAACTTTTGGTTTATGAATATGAGTATTGTAAATCATTGTGTGATGATTTATTTGATTTTGAAGTTGATGGTCTTGAATATTGTGAGAACATGAACAACGTGGGAGCTTTCATACAGTTATGGTATATATATACATGAAGTATTATCTTAAATTGCGGTTTTATATTCTGTAAATTATTAATTATGTAATTGATGATATTGAGATCATGTTGTTGGTATGTTCACCCAGTGTGTGGGTTGTTCTGTGGAAACATGTACGACATTGGTTCTGGAAATGAATTCGAGCTATTGAACGAGGATGCCCCTTGGAGCGAGGTACCAGTATTGGTTGGGGATGACGAATTTATACAAGTTGATTTATAGACATTTATTCATTGCTCGTTTGTGAGCATCCTAAGGCTTGTATATGGTCTGTATAAAATGTTTGAAGATTTTCCTTCTATTTCCGTGTTTTGTGCATTTTATGTTGCAGAGAATGTGTCTTATGAATTGAGTGTTGGGGGATATATTGTGTAGTTGGTTATATTTTGAGGACATGTGATATGATATAATGGTGTTTTATATTTATTTTTTTGGTACTCCAACTTACGGGGAGACTCTACCCAAATTTTTATAAAATCCTTCGACATAACTAAGATTATGTGCTTAGTTAATTGCTGTTGATGGGTTAGCAAGTGAGGGTCTTACATAAGTCATTTGTAATCGTTGTGATTCTGTGTGGCTACGTGTTTAGGCAATCTGTGTGGGTGCCGAAGTAGGTTGTATACTGAAAAGTGTAAACCAAAGTCTTCTTGTGTAACCTTCTTGCAAAGGAAGAAGGGGATACGTAGAAGCGTTTGTGCTTCAAACTTTCAGAAACAATCACTGTGTCGTGTACTTTATGTTATTTACGCTACTGCACTGTTCTGCCTTCATTAAATTATTCACAAGCCCGGTGGACACCTTCCGCACTATTTATTAGTTGGCCACTGTCTTGCATTAAATTGAGACCCTAATGCAATACTTAACAGTCTGCTGTAACCCGAAAAAAATATAATTTGAGTCAGTATTTATTCAGCCCCCCTCAAAACACTACCTTGATCCTAACAAATTTAATTTTTCAATATATCTTATTATGTTAGTATACAAGTCTCTTAAATTTGTATAACTTTTCATTTATTTAGGTTTGTCTTAATTTTCGATTACTATTTCCGCTAATAATGGTACACAAAATTAAATTTAATTAAACTAATATATTATTCTCTTGTCATACTTAGTAATGATATAATATAGCAAATATTTACATTTAAAAGCATTAATATTTTTTTTCTTTTTTTAGAAAACCTCCAAATATTTCATTGATGAAAAGAGAAATTGTCTAATTTTACAGCATGTTGAATACAACATGGTATAACATCCACAAATCAAAAGATTGACCCAAATTAAGAACATGAGTGGCTAATCCATGAGCTGAACAATTAGTTGTTTGTGGATAGTATATGAAGCGAACATTTGGTAGTTGTTGTGCAAAATGTTGGAGCCGAGCAATGATATGAGCTTCCGGTGAAAGTAATGAAGGATTTGAATGACTTTGACCACACTCATAGCATGTGACTCGAAAACCAAGCTTGTGCAGGGTATTTGCACGACATGATGCACCCTTCAAGGGGTGCTGAGTGCATAGGACTTAGGACTTAGCAAGATAATGATTCAGTTGTCCGGGTAGTACTTGACCCTTCGCAAAACCCATAGTTCCAGGAAGTGTTGGGTTTTCGTACCCCGGCGTCATATCCAAACGCAGCGGAAAATAAACATGAACAGATCTAGATATGGGAACGGATCGATCGCGCCTGATTCATATATAAACATGCATAAATCTAATAAATGCACTAAAATGGAATTACATATAACAGCAAAATCAATCTGTATGCTATGATCCTCGAGTCCAACCAACCTGACCAAATCTACAAGTCTGGCACCAGTGCTAGTGTGATGACGGCTTATGAGAGTGTATTGAATTGTGTTATCAAACCTAGAGAATGACTGACATATTTATAGTTGTCTAGTTGTGCTATGATCCATTAAGCCCAACAGGCCAACCATTGGTCCATTGGCTTGAAGGGTATTGCTAACAATCTCCCACTTTCCCAAAAGCAAACACAAAACTACAAACTCATAATCCAAGTAACTCAATCCAATTGAACAACTTGATGTACTACCAATGTACATAATTATGAGACATAAATATATAAAACGTTTTAATTTCAGAACTTTCTATAAATGAAACATTTTCAAATATAGAACTCCACTAAAGTGAGGGGCTCTCAAAAAATTAAATGCATCTCTTCTAAATCACTTAAATTGAGCACTTAGCATTTAAGTCTCAATTCTCACCAATAGATCGACGGCCGGTTGATTGTGACCCAGCGAGGCTCAAGTGTATCATAGCAGTAGAATCACAACCTTTGTGATTTTAGAAGTCAAACAACTTCTTTGGCTTACCCTGAATGCCCCATTGTCAATTAAACTCCTTTAATAAACAATGGCTGAAATATAATTTCAGCAACAGCCTACCGATCGTGGGTAGCGCCTAGCATCCGCGCTTCACGAAGACCTAGATACAAATGATTAGCAACGTACGAGAACCTGTCAGCCATAGTTAGCGTACAGTACGTTCCTTTCACTCAATATGTCCCGATTGAATCAAGGGCATTGGTTGATCGAGACCCTTTATGATTTCAATAACTATGTATTTGTTTCACGTTATATGATTCATTGTGTGCGTATATGAAAAACTCTTTTTTCACAAGCACTACCCACTCTGCCCAGAGATTCCTTGAATCATATACAGAAAAACACATAGGACATCCTAGTTAATCAAGACCAGTGGTGAATCCCCAACGACAATCATAGGCCTCTGACAACATCACTGAATACACAAAATAACAACTTTATGACCCGCATGTGATCAGTCATTAAATCAAAGTACACAGCTATCTATCAAGACCCAATGATGCCTCGGGTCATGAGGAGTAATGGTGCACGACTATGACTAGGAATTCTATACTCGACAAATGGTAACCACTTATAGAATTCCGAGTAGAGTCGTTCAGTTAACTCATTCCTTATGAGCACCTATTCATGTGTGCTGACTTCTCCAAGCCAACGCCGATGAAACGCGGCGCACTACACTAGACACATCATGAATACCAGTCTCTAACGATCATATATCGATATCCCATTCTCGGAGGCTCATCGACCAGGAACATTTAGAAATCGTAGTCAAGAATGTATTTCATGGTCACCATCATATGCATAACCACATTCTAAGGACTATAACAATCTCAAGGACTTCATCAATGCATCAATATGCATGGGTAAACAGATAAGAAGTGCCATATATATTAATATTCAAACAAAGATTTGTCATAATAAGATTATAAGTACAATCAATCAACTATTGATTTACTTAATCACATATGACAACAATATCTTTCACTTTCCCAAAGCCAACTACTCATGTGTCTCAAGACCATCTTCACAAGATGTCTGACAGATACCAATCGTTGTAAAGGCTTTGTCAGTGGATTCATTATATTTTTCTATTGAAGCAATTCTCTCGATAATAATGTCGCATCTACCATCTCTCTCATTAGATGGTATTTTCTCAATATAGTTTGGATACTGATGAGATCTTGGCTATTCATAATAGCTCAACTGTTGTCACAGTACCAGAGACTGTGTCAATCGCACTAGAAATTACATCCAACTCTTAGATGAAATTTCATATCCAAACTGCCTCTTTGCTGCATCATATGCTGCAATGTATACAGCTTCAGTGTGAAATACGCTGTGGTGTCTTGCTTGGAACGTTTCCAAGAGATGACATCATCATTAAGCTTAAATACAAATCCGAACATCGATTTGGTTTCATCTACATCCGATTGAAAAACCAGCATCAGCTTAGCCTTCAACTTTTATTTCTCCACTTACAGATCCAAAACCATGAACATATCCTAAGTTCTTCATAAGTACTTGAGGATTATTTTCACAGTTTTCCAGTGGCCTTCACCGGGATCTGTCTGATATCTGCTCATTACTCTAAGAACATACATCAGGCCAATTACATACCATATCATACATTATGCTTATTAAAAGTCGAAACATAAGGTATCAATGTCATCATTTCTCTCTCCTCATCAATCTTAAGACTCATTGACTCGAGAGATGAATATTATGGCATATTGGGAAGTAACTCCTTTTTTCGACTATTCCATGCTAAACTCTTTTAGCACTTTGTTTATGTACGTAGATTGAGAGATCTCAAGCATCCTTTGGATCTATCCCTATAGATCCTTACGCTAAGCACGTATGACGCTTTTCCCAAATCTTTCACGGAGAAATTAGTATGCTTTAATTGATTAATCCAGTACCATTCACAATGAGCATGATATAATCGACTTAAAGCATCACAAATATAACCATGCTCCCACTAACCATTTTGCACACACATGTCACTTCTGGATTTTTAACAAAACCAAACACTTTGATGATGTTATCAAACTGAAGTTCAAACTTCGGGATGCATTCTAAGGCCTATACATGGACTTCTGAAGTTTGCAAATATTTTGCTCACTCCCAGAAGTTGTGAACACCTTTGGCTGCTACATTTCTACCTCAATGTCATCATTGAGAAATGTTGGGTTCACATCCATCTGTCATATCTCATATTCATAATATAAAGATATAACTACTAAAATCCAAATAGACTATAGCATCTTGCCAATATCCCAAAACGATGTCCAACATAGTCTCCTTGAAAGTTCTAGGATCACATCCATGGTCAAAATCATTTTGACTACTTTCTAGGAGGAAATTCAATTTATCAGGAGTTTTGAAACATTTTCAAATCTCGTTGGTGTGTGTAAATCAAAGGTTATGATTGACTCAATTCACCGTTTTCACTTTTCTAGTGGTTTGTGGTTCTTGAACCCTTTCAAGTTATATTATTTTGTCATCCTTTCTAATAGAAACATTTTCTCTAGAAAGATTGCACTTGCGAAACAAACACTTTGCCTCCAATTGATAATATAAATTTCCACAAAATAACATAAGATGGATCAACTATCCAACTCATCTCCCACTGTCTGCTTGACATAAGCAGAACAATCTCAAATAAAAATTTGGATTATTTTTCAGTCCATATCGTATATGGAGTTTTGGTCACTGCATTTGTATGAATTATGTTCAACCAATATGTAACTTTAGAGAGTTGCTGGGAGAGAATCACATTCTCTTTAAGATAACTCAACACCATCTTGCACTAACATTTAGTGCTCCACTGACTTCCATATGAATCAAATTCAATGGGCATTCAGCACATGCTAAATATATGTTGGATTTAAGTTATCATTCTTTTTTATATTCTTTGAAAATAATCATACTAATCATTCATAAGTTCATCAGATTCAATAAAACATGCATTATTAAAAATACTGCAAATCACATTAGCATATATTTAAAAGAATATCATTCTCTATAAAAATAGAAACAATGTTCATGATTAAATCTAGAACAAATAAATTATTGCTCAAATCAGTTCCTTACCAGTTCAAGATTTTTATTAAATAAATGTTTCAAACAGCCTTTGCAACAACTCTTGCTACAATGCTTACCCTCATGTAGATTTCACCTTCCTAGGGCTCTCTACTTCTTCTTAACATCCGCAATTCTTTGTAAAGATGTGAGCAATTTGATATCATATACCAAAGACTTAGAAACAATAGAAAAAATAACTTTAATATAAAACATACCCTTTCTAGAACCCCTTCTAGTTTAGGTATTCCTTGCAATTTTGCGCCAGGCGACCAGCAGTGAAAACATAGTTGATTCTCATTTTTTAGTTGCTACTCTATATCCATTTTCATCTTTGAGTCCGGGAACCATTTCCCTTCCTCTACTTTATCCTTGAATCCTTCCCACCAATTGTAGAAGACTTCTACAAGAAGAACAAGTTTCTCCTTTGAATTAAGGATACATGAGGTTATCCTTGAATCCTTCCCACCAATTTTTATAAGATCAAATCTACAGCCAGTTAATGACGGTATTGTCACATTCAAATTTTTCCAATTTCTCAAGAATAGATATTTTTCTTACACCATGCTCATAGATCAAAGCCATCTTGCATGTGAAATGAAAATAGCTCTTTTGAAGTCGCGAGTCTCAGTAATCGCATCCGTTCACCAAACAACATTTGTAGGTGTTGGCAAAATATCAGCAATGTGAACGAGTTTCTCATATCTGTGTTGAACTCATTGGTGACATTGACGCTATCATATAGCCACCTAGCGAAGAGATCATCGTCCCACCAATTCTCAGTGTGGCGATCTCTTCATGAGACGAACCGGGAGACACTTCAACATGAGGCTCCCGTCAAGGGTATAGAGCAACCTTTTAGAAGCAATCACTATTTTAAAAATTAATAGTCAATCATATAATTTGGTGGTTAATTTGTTTATATCGAGACTTGATGTAATCGGATTTTGGTATCCCCAAAATAATTATGTGTATTTGGGCAACTAATTATGTTTATGTAATTAATTTGTTGTTAAATTAATTATAGTGGTGAAATATTTATTTATACGGGGGGCATGACCTAGTAGTACATTTCAGTGTGCATGTGATGCATGTTGGAGAAATTGAGTTATGGCATGATTAAGTGGGTGGGTGGGTGTTAATTATTTGGAAAGCATGTTTAATTGGGGATTGTGGTGCATTTTTGGAAAATGCTTTTAAAATATCATGTTGGGATATTTTAATACATCATGCTAATTTTGGGGTACATGTTTTAATAAAATCGAGGATCGGCTCAAACTCGGCAATCGATCCCGGATTAGCATTTTTTGGGCATTTAGGCAGTAAAGTAACATCTAGCGATCGATCGGGGCTCATTGGCGATCGATCGCGAGATGCCAAAATGGATTTTCTTGGTTTATTTGTGAGTTTTTTGGTATCGGACTACTATTTGGCTTCTAATATTGGATTGTGAGATTTGTGAACCATCCCAGGTAGCGACACAACCACCGAGGAGATAAAGTTCTACAACATCTCCACTTTTGGAACAAAGGTACGTAGTGAAACGTACGAGCAATTGGTGATGCAATTATGCTATTAGGTTTATGCAATGTGCATTGTTATGTGTTTGAGAATGGTTGAATGTTCCGGCGGTTGTTCTATTCGAGCGAGGAATATGGTACTTGCCGCTGTCATATGAAGCGAATGGAATTATGATATTTGCCGCTGTCATGTCAAAGCGTTGATTATGCCGCTGTTATGCCGAAGCGAGGGGTATCATATAATGCCGCTATATGTCGAAGTTGGGGGTACTAAAATACCAATGTTATAACAAGACCGGAATAGTTGCGTTAGATAAGTTATTATCGATGGTATCGTTGCATATAAATGAAATATGGAGTCGATCACTTATATTATGAACTAATGATTATGTACATGAGTTATGAAATAGGAACGACCTACAAAAGTATGTTAATGCGGCACTTCAGGGAGTATGCATGATAAATGTTTCATGCAATTACTTATATTATTGTTCTTCAGTTTTGTTGATGAATGATGTATATGCTCATGGTGGGGTTGTTCATGTAGGTGCATTTTGGCTTGAAGGGCTAGGACGGGTTGACGCGGTGAGCTTGTGAGGAGTGCCATTGGCATAGGAAGTCAGGATTATTTTGTATAGTCTCTACTCTAGGAGTAGAGTAAAGCTATAGCCTTAGCATTCATTTTGATGGGAATGTAATTAATCCCTTTTGGAATTTTATTTTGGCACTGTAACCCTTAAAGCTCAAGGCATCAACAAGAACCTTATACTCTGATTTATGAATATTTAGCTCTCTTAATACACTTAATCTGTACTTAAGGTAGCTAGGCCTTACATTAGTGGTATCAGAGCAGTGGTTAGAGAACCAGGGATGAGTGAAGGGTAGACTTAGCGGACAAGTTGGCTAAGTGTTCACTTATGAGCATGTTTATGCATGTGGTGCATATTGTTTATATATTTGTTGTACTAACATGCTTAGAATATTGTTGCTCATGTTATCTAACGGTGTAATACATGAATTATTTCTGGTATGGTTGTTAACCTTTGTATTATAGCATGGCAGCAAACATGAGATATGCGATGCGAGGTAGTAAGTAAGTTTAATGCAAGTGGGGCATACCAATCCTCTACCACCGCCAGCTTGGGTCAAGAACCGGCTGAACAACAATTGTACCAGGAGAACTGAGCTTGACCCAATTCCTCGGATTTCGACAGCCGATGTTTGAGGGGACTGAGACGGGGGAACAGGCCGAAGAATGGTTGGAAAAGATCTTCGTAGCAGCCCCTTTTGCAAAGTCGGGTTGGATCAGATTAGCGGAATTCCAACTTGCCAAGAAGGCGTTGATGTGGTGGAAGACAACAATGATGGAACAAGAGGCTCAAGGACATGAAATATGTTGGGGATTATTTAGGACTCGGTTCCTAACCCGTACTTCTCAGCTGCTGCATGACAAATAAAGAGGATGAATTCACCAATTTGAACAGGGCAAC
>CAJQUN010001322.1:0-78156 GCA_907163345.1 Haberlea rhodopensis
CCCTTACTCGAACGTAATCTCATCCAGAAGTGCTCAGCCCGGGAGGAATATTCACGGACGCGCTCTCTGGCGGCCGTTAAGAGCAGGTCGGGGTAAATATATGTATGGGTCGGGTGCATTTCCAATCAGTATGCTCAGCTCAGGAAGTGTCTTCAGTCCTACTGGGTTGGACCAGAGAGCACGGGCTATTAGCCCGACCTTAAACTTTTATCTTGGCCTCCCCTACAGAGTTCGGGAAGATACTTTGGACACTAGTGTGGTCCTCTACCCGGGAAACATATAACCGAATTTTGTCTCATTAAGGGACAACTGGCCGAAGGGACCAATCATATCATGACTAATGTTTGGGGAATATTCTCTGGTAATTATTGAAATCCCATAGGTAGTGCGCTATACACGGGTACAGTGTTTGTCGGTGGTCCCCCCAGGTCCCAGCCGGACACGATAGGGGCATCTTTTCTCTCACCGTCCCATATATATATGAGGGGCATCAGGTGGGAAAGGCAGCTTTCTTTCCCGCAAATTTCCAGATAAACGTGCATTCCTACTGTATAAAAAAGGATCCTGATTTGACCGTCGGAGGACCCCGCCGGAGATCACTCTCTGGCCTCCCTCTAATCTTTTCTTTTCAGGACCGCTCACTTCCAATAGGGAGGAGTTATTGTTAGCTAAGATAACCCATACCAAAATCCGAGTTAAATTGGCGCCGTCTGTGGAAATTGAGTATAAGACGTTGATAAAAATGGTAAATACGCGGAGAACGAATCAGGAGACAAATAATGAACAACGGGCACCATCGTGAATCGAGAGGGCCACCGCCGACAGCGGGCATAACAGTGGGAGCACTAACTTTCGAACAGCTCACACGCCTCATCTCGATAACGGTGGAAAAAGCAATGAAGCGAGCTATGGATCAATCTGAGAGCGGCCGGGGGGAGAGTATTCGGGAAAATGAACAGCCCGAACAGGTAGCCACATCCCACCCGCCGCCCACGGGAGGCCTCAACTCGAAGTCGAGGTGGAAGAGTTAAGAAGGGAGGTCAGAGTAATGAAGAAGGGAATCGGAGGGCACTGTGCTCTGAAAAAGGGTATTCCTTTCTCCCAGGAGATAGTGGAGGAGAAGCTCCCAAACAACTTCCGGCCCCCGAATGCTGGGGAGTATGACGGAAGCACGGATCCGGAGGAACACTTGGCAGATTTGAGAACGCTGCCATGTTGCATTGCTATTCAGACCGTTTAAAGTGTAAGGTTTTCGTCACGACATTGGTAAGATCAGCCCAGCAATGGTTCAATCAACTCGAACCTTCTTCAATAACCTCTTTCTCGGAGTTTAGCTCGGCTTTCCTTCACCAGTTCACCAGCAGTAAGCGTTATAAGAAAACCCCGCTGAGCCTGTTTGAAATGAGACAGACAGAGGGCGAACCCCTTCGAGAATACATTAGGCGCTTTAATGTTGTCAGTCTGGAGGTACCGCCTACCTGCTGCCCAGCAGAGATTTTGATCAGCGCATTCACCCAGGGCTTGAAGGCAGGAGAGTTTTTCTTCTTTGATAAAAAGACCCCCTCCTACCTATGATGATCTCCTGACACGAGCTGAGAGGTATATTAATGTAGAAGAGGCCCAGAGTACAAAAAAGAAGGAAGGTGCAAAAACTGGTGACAAACAGTTCAGGTCTGAAGAAAAAAGGCCCGCGGAGGACGCAAGACTCGGACGTTTCTCCCAGTTTACGCCCCTAAAGGTTGCTAAAGATGGAGCTGTCCGGATTTGTGAGGAGCAAGCCCCTCGAAAATCTCCGCGGGCTGAGGACTTATCAAACAAGGGGTTGGAGAAAAAGTATTGTGATTTCCATCAGATCGCTGGGCACAGCACGCAAGAATGTCGTAACCTGGATAGTGGACAGGAGCTAGCCATGCGGAATGATCGCCAATATAGTCAGGGGTATCTCGACCAAACGTTCCCTATGGTCTTTCACGAGAGAGGGGCCGAGGTCCATACCGAGGAAGGGGCAGAGATGGGCGTACTAATTTTCGCGGCTCCTTTCAGAGCAGGGGACGTGGACAGAGGCCAGTAAGGAGCCCAGAAGAGCAGGAACTACCTAGGAATAACCCGCTCCCCCCGAGGTTTTATCAACATGATCTCGGGGGGAGCTACTGATGGTGATTCTAATAGAGCTCGGAAGGCTATGAACAGGAGAAATGCTGAGCGTAGGAAAAGTTTTCGATGTTGAGGACGAGGTGGTGATCAGCTTCGGCCCTAGGGATGTGGAAGGCGTGCAAACGCCTCACAATGATGCCCTTGTGATAAGGGCGACCGTCGCAAACTATGAAGTCGGAAGAGTCTTTGTGGATTCAGGGAGCTCTGTGAACGTATTATTCCAGGAGGCTTTCCAGCAGATGGAGTTAGGTGAGTATACTCTTGAACAAATCTCTACTCCTCTCTTTGGTTTTGCAGGACATACAGTGTACCCTCTAGGGCAGATCATCCTACCCCTCTCCATGGGTCAGGGGGAGAGCAGGAAGACTCGTTTAACTTGTTTCACTATCGTGGAAGCCCCGTCCTCCTATAACGTCATTTTGGGAAGGCCCGCCATGAATGAATTCAGGGCTATAGCTTCCACTTTCCACCAAAAAATCAAGTTCCCCGTCGGGATAAAGGTTGGTGAAGTAAAGGGAGACCAGCCATCATCAAAGAGGTGTTACACTAGTACAGTGAGGGTGGAAGTGAAGAGGTCAAAACGGGGGGACGGCAGTGGTCCGAAGGATCAAGGGTTCACCTCATACAAAGGGCTCGAGAAGTGCAGGAGGTGCATGCATTGTTGGAAGGAGAGGACGAGGTGGTTTTGGTCCCAGGACAACCTAAAAAAACGATAAGGGTGGCATCGGATCTCAGCTGGGACCTGAAGCAAGATCTGCTGAGGTGCCTGTCAAAGTACGCTGATGTGTTCGCATGGTCTTCTGTTGAATGATTGGGATTTGCCCGGAAGTTGCACAAACATCGGCTAAGTGTCGATCCGAAGGTCAAAGTAACCAAGCAAAAAAAGAGACATTTCGGACCGGAAAAAAGACAAAGTCATAAGCCAGGAAGTTCGAACTTTGTTAAAAGCGGGGGCAAATAAGGGAAGTCCAGTTTCCGGACCTGGCTCTCCAACGTAGTCCTGGTGCCAAAGTCGTCCGGGAAATGGAGGATGTGTGTGTTGATTTCAGGGATCTAAATAAAGCTTGCCCCAAAGATTGCTATCCTTTGCCCCGCATTGATCAGCTCGTGGATTCCACGCCAGGGTATGAGTTATTATGTTTTATGGATGCATATCAAGGGTATCATCAGATCCCCTTGGCCAAGGAAGATCAGGACAAAGTCAGCTTCGTCACCTCAGAAGGAACATACTGCTACGTGGTTATGCCATTCGGCCTTAAAAACGCCGGGGCCACGTATCAAAGATTGATGGATAAAGTATTTGAAGGACAGGCGGGGCGGAATATTGAGGTATACGTCGATGATATACTGGTAAAGTCAAAGGGCAGCTCAAATCTCGTACCTGACTTGGAGGAAACCTTTGTTACCCTAAAAAGGTTTGGTCTGAAGTTGAACCCTGCTAAATGTGTGTTCGGGGTGAGGAGCTGGAAGTTTTTGGGTTTTGTAGTGACAGATAGAGGAATCGAGGTCAATCCCGAGAAGGTAAGGGCAGTGCAGGACATGGTTTCTCCCAAAAGCATAAGAGAAGTCCAGAAGCTGACTGGCCGAATTGCCTCCTTAGCACGGTTTATTTCCCGGTCAGCGCATAGAAGCTATCCTTTCTTTCAAGTGTTGAGAAAAGCAAGGAATTTCGAGTGGAACGAAGATTGTGAGAGGGCCTTTGCTGATTTAAAAAGACATCTGACCGAGTTGCCGGTATTGGTCAAGCACAGGTCTCGGAGAAAAAATTGTGGGTCTACCTTTCGGCCACGGAGCATGCCGTTAGCTCGGTATTAATCAAACAGGAAGGACCAGATCAAAAACAGTTTACTATGTTAGCCACGCTCTCCGGGGTGCCGAGCTCAGATATCCCGAGGTAGAGAAGCTAGCATTAGCTCTAGTTATAACTGCAAGGAAGCTGAGGCCGTATTTTCTATCCCACCCTATCACGGTATTGACAAATAGTCAAATCGGGAGAATCATGACACAGCCTGATGTATCAGGCAGATTGGTCAAATGGACTATTGAGCTTGGCAAATATGATATTTCCTACCAGCCTAGGACATCTATCAAATGTCAAGCCCTATCTGATTTTTTTTGCAGAAATGATTGGATCTGATCCGGAAGAGGCATGGACCGTGTATGTTGACGGAGCCTTGAACAGCGAGGGATGCGGCGTTGGAATAGTATTGATCTCACCAACCGGCGAGAAAGTAAAAGCTATGATCAAGTTAGATTTCCGGGTATCCAACAATGAGGCAGAGTACGAGGCGATACTAACTGGGCTCAAATTAGCTCGGGAGGTAGGTGCTAGTAGGGTGGTCCTTCATTCAGACTCCCAATTAGCGACCCAGCAGGTAAGGGAAATTTCGAGGTCAGAAGCGAGAAATTGGTGGAGTATCTGAAGGCAGTCCAAGAAATGTCCAGAGTTTCTCTGAATGGAATATAGTGCAGATATCTAGGGAGGAGAATCAAGAGGCCGATCAGCTAGCAAAATGGGCCGCGTCATTAGGGCCCATGTACCGAAGAGAGGTCATTTGCCAAACCGAGCTATTGCCATCGACTCAGCTAGCATTAGAACATCCCAGCACGGAAAATTGGATGACCCCCTCGTCAAATATCTGAGGAACGCCGAGCTGCCTTCGGACAAAAAGGAAGCAAGAAAGGTAGAGAAACAGTCTTTTAGGTTTGCTCTGGTTCAGGATGATTTGTACAAGAGGTCTTTTGCCGGGCCTTTGCTCAGGTGCCTAAAGGAGGAAGAGGCTAAATATGTGCTCCACGAGATACACGAGGGTTGTTGCGGGGGATCATCTAGGGAGCCTAGCCTTGGCTTAAAAAACCATACTGGCAGGGTACTTTTGGCCAACGCTGAGGAGGGATGCAGTAAAGGTCGTGGCTACTTGTGAGGGTTGCCAGAGGCATGGAAGAATCCAACGACAGCCGGCTCAATTCATGAAGTCCGTGATATCAGCTTGCCTATTCGACCAATGGGGAATGGATATTGTGGGATCCTTCCCCATCGCCCCAAGGCAGAAGAAGTTCCTGATAGTGGCCGTGGACTACTTCTCAAAGTGGGTTGAGGCCGAGGCTTTAGCCCGGATTACCGAGGAGGATGTGCTGAACTTCTTATGGAGGAATATTGTATGTCGATTTGGGGGTACCAAGGAAGTTGATTTTCGATAACGGGAGACAATTCCAAGGACGAAAGTTGACCACCTGGTGCCAGGAAATGAAGATCATACATGCCTTTACTTCCGTGGCCTACCCTCAGAGTAATGGACAGGCGGAGGTCACTAACCGATCTATAGTGCAGGCATTAAAAGCAAGGCTATATGGGGTAGGAAAAGACTGGGCTGAAGAGCTTCCTTGTGTGCTTTGGGATTATAGAACTACGCCCCGAACTCCTACGGGGGAGACGCCTTTCAGCATGGTTTATGGTTCCGAAGCAGTCTTGCCTGCAGAAATAGGAGCGACCTCGGCTAGAGTCCAAGCTTAGGACAATGACAATGACAAACGCCGAGCTCTAGACCTGGATATGATCTGCGAAAAAAGGGAGAGAGCCATGATCAGGATGGAGTCCTATAGAAACAAGGTCATCAAAGCCTATAACAAACGAGTGATGCCTCGGAGTTTTCAGGTTGGAGACATGGTACTCAAAAAAGTCCAGTCAGCAGAAGTCAGAAAACTTGACCCTAAATGGGAAGGACCCTATAAGGTTATTCAGAAGGTGGGCTCTGGAGCATACTACCTGGAAGATGCAGAGGGAAAAAAGCTAAAGAGACCCTGGAATGCATTTCATCTTAGAAAATATTATTTTTAGGCGTATATTTCTACGATGTATAAGCTCAGGATACCAAGTTTTTAAATGAAGTCTTACTCAGAAATACGGTTCAATATGCTGACTATATGAAAGTTAAGGTCCGCCCTGACTACTATAAAAGTTAAGGTCCGCCATGACTATAAAAGTTAAGGTCCGCCCTGACTACTCTAAAAGTTAAGGTCCGCCCTGACTATGAAAGTTAAGGTCCGCCCTGACTACTATGAAAGTTAAGGTCCGCCCTGACTACTATAAAAGTTAAGGTCTGCCCTGACTACTATAAAAGTTAAGGTCCGCCCTGACTATGAAAGTTAAGGTCCGCCCTGACTATTCTAAAAGTTAAGGTCCGCCCTGACTATGAAAGTTAAGGTCCGCCCTGACTACTATGAAAGTTAAGGTCCGCCCTGACTACTATAAAAGTTAAGGTCCGCCATGACTACTATAAAAGTTAAGGTCCGCCCTGACTATGAAAGTTAAGGTCCACCCTGACTATGAAAGTTAAGGTCCGCCCTGACTACTATAAAAGTTAAGGTCCGCCCTGACTACTATAAAGTTAAGGTCCGCCCTGACTATGAACTTTAGACAGGCCCTGATCACTGTCAACGTTAATTACCATGAACAGAGATCAGATCAGGTAAAAGTTATCTATTTATAATTTGCCCCTACAGGTCAGTGTTGTTTTATACTTGTGATTCTTCAGTCATTTCTTCTCAGTTCAGGTAGTGAAATAACATCTTTACCATACAAAATTTTCATTAAGTAAAATGGCACGTGGATTACAAGTTGACGTTCCTTCAAAACAAAAAGGGGGGGGGGGGGGGGGGGGGGGAAGCGACTTCATTTAAAGACAGCCTGGTCAGACATCCCGATCTATAAAATCAGAGGGAATGTTATTCACGATGGCCTGTAGATCTAGGAAGTCATCCGGGTCTTGATCCTCTGGAGGGAAGCCATGAGTCCTGAACTGATCTTTGCAGCCCTCAAAGCCGAGATCAAGAAATCGAAACGCCTTCGCTGCGAGGAGCCCCTTGAACTCCTCTGACTTCAGAAAAGCCTCTTTTCGACCGACTTCTCCGGCGACATATGCTTCCAGTTCAGAGCGTGCGCGGCTCATTTCAGCAGACGACTTGGTGAGGGCAATCTCTTTCTCCTCAATAACAGAACGTAATCGATTGACCTCAGCACGGTATTTGAACAGCTCTGCCTCTACAGTCGTAAGCCGGGCATTGGCTTCCTTCGACTCAGCCACTGCAGCTTCAGCCCGGTGTACAGCATCTCGGGTTTTCTTCCTTGCATTCGATGAAGATTGGCCATAGTTGGATCCCCTCCTAACGCTTTCGCGTAACATTAGTAAGCCCTGGATAAGGATAACCTAGTAAGAAGATATTTATAAGGGGGCAGGTAAGAACAGTAAGAATGTTGTACCGATAGATCTCGGGACAGCCCTTCCTGGGCCAGAGGTCTCCACTTCATCCCCGCCATGGCTTGTTGATCTGCGCCTGTAGTAATGCACTCCAAGATCTCATCCGGTAGTCCGGAGGGGGCCCCAGTAATCAAACTGGTGGACTGTGTGTACTCCACGGGAAGTCCAGGAGAACGAGGCCCGGCAGTCCGAGCCGACTGCGGGCTTTGAATAGAATCCTGTGACGTTTCAGTCTGCGATCCTGGAGAGGTGGCCACCTCTTCCCGGGTCGAAGGACCAGGGATGTTCTCAGCCCTTTTCCTTTTGAGCAACGAATTACCACCACCCCCCGCTCTCTTCCGATTGAAGAATGACTATCGGGGCAGCCTGGGGAGCCGGAGGCGGCGAGGAAGCTCGTCCTTCAGTACGGGATTTTGGAACCGCCTTTCCTTTCCCCTTTTTTCTGGGAAACCATGGCCGAAAGCATCTGGTTAAACGATATTTTACCTGTACGGGAAAGAAAGGCAGGTGAATAGCAAGTTACAAGAAAATAAAGTCAGGTTAATGGAGGACGCACCAGGAAGAGGACTAGCTGGGTAAGAGCTCAGCTTGTATCGCCTGAGTACGTCCTCTCGGATTAGTATAGTTGTATCAAATTGTCGACGCCCAATGGCTGACATAACCCTCTGATAGAATATGTCTTCCTTGTACCGATGCGTAAGGGGACGACCCGGGGGGAGAGAGTCTCTCCAGGCCATTGGGCAAGACCAAGGTCTGGGCGGCTTGACAAAGAAAAATGTTTCCTTCCACCCTTTGTGAGAGCTCGGGATTTTCTCCAAAAACTTACACGAGGGCCTGGACCCAAAGTAAAACAAACCAGGGAAGGTGGTGCTTTTGACATGGAAAAAATAGTGTAGAAGAGTATGAGAGAATGGGAGGTTTAGAGATTGGAACAAGACGGCCACGGCTGCCATAATCTGATAGGAATTGGGGCTAAGTTGGCTAAGGGAAACGCAGAAAAAGTCGGAAACATCTTGATATAGAGCAGGAATGGGGAAGCGCAATCCACTCCTAATTTGTTCAATAAAGAAGGGGAAGAACCCCAGAGGAGGCAGATGAGGACGGTCGCCCGACCTTGGTATTCGAATCTTGTGGTCGGGAGGAATGACGTGACGACGGAGAAGAGTCTCCGCCTCAGACGAGACTCGAGAACTAAGAACCTCATACCAGGGTAGCCCAGCCCGAACCAGATCTCGAGGATCAACCTCGAAGTTCTGGGGAGAGGGGTCACGAGTAAAAGTGGGGGGGGGGGACTTGGAGAAGAGGAACGGCAGTAATAATTGGCTCTGTCCGGCCACTCAAGGTCGGAGAGCTCGAAAGCCCCGAGCCCGAGGCATCGGCGGCCGATCCCCTAAGGGCAGCCCCGGAAGTTGAGGATGTTGAGGCAGACATGAAAGAGTAGATATAATAAAAGCAAGGGCGAAGAACTTACAGAAAAATCTATGCAGATGGAGCGGAAGGAGACGAAGAAAGGAAAAGTAATGCGAATGAGATATGGGGTTTGATTTATAGGCATCCAGAAGATTGGGCCGCTAGGGCCAGGCCCATTTCAATGGCCAAGATCGAGGGAGTTCAAACGTCTCGGTTGTAGATGTTGACGCGTGGCAGCTACGTCAATTAGACGTACATCAACGGTCACATCCTGCTGACACCCTGTCTTGTCAGGGGTTAAGAATTTGAATTGACAGCTCGGTTCAGGCCTCGATCTAAGCATAGTCGAGAACAGCGTTACTCTAGCTCGACTAAGAGGGGATACTCATGATATTCGGGTATCATGGGACAGCCCGATCTTGGCCTTACTCGAACGTAATCTCATCCAGAAGTGCTCAGCCCGGGAGGAATATTCACGGACGCGCTCTCTGGCGGCCGTTAAGAGCAGGTCGGGGTAAATATATGTATGGGTCGGGTGCATTTCCCATCAGTATGCTCAGCTCAGGAAGTTTCTTCAGTCCTATTGGGTTGGACCAGAGAGCACGGGCTATTAGCCCGACCTTAAACTTTTATCTTGGCCTCCCCTACAGAGTTCGGGAAGATACTTTGGACACTAGTGTGGTCCTCTACCCGGGAAACATATAACCGAATTTTGTCTCATTAAGGGACAACTGGCCGAAGGGACCAATCATATCATGACTAATGTTTGGGGAATATTCTCTGGTAATTATTGAAATCCCATAGGTAGTGCGCTATACACGGGTACAATGTTTGTCGGTGGTCCCCCAAGGTCCCAGCCGGACACGATAGGGGCATCTTTTCTCTCACCGTCCCATATATATATGAGGGGCATCAGGTGGGAAAGGCAGCTTCTTTCCCGCAAATTTCCAGATAAACGTGCATTCCTACTGTATAAAAAAGGATCCTGATTTGACCGTCGGAGGGACCCCGCCGGAGATCACTCTCTGGCCTCCCTCTAATCTTTTCTTTTCATGACCGCTCACTTCCAATAAGGGAGGAGTTATTGTTAGCTAAGATAACCCATTACCAAAATCCGAGTTAACAAATACTAATCGCAAAAAAGGAGCCCATAATTTTACATGTCGAGATAAAAATATAAATTAAAAGAAGCATAATTTTCCAGTCATCTTTCTAAAAAATAAAAAAATACAGGTGCCGGAAGAAGCACTTGTTTACTACTACTCAAATTAAAATCATCATCATATTAGAATTTTATTGGTTTTTGTTAAGAATACATATGGTTCCAACCGGCAAAGAGTGGAGTAACCTGTATTTTATAAATAGCTTATATAACTTTTAGTTTCCCAATATATGACAACTCTCAATATGTCTCATCATGTATTGATTGATAACATGAGTGATGGTGAGCATGTGGGCGAAATAGTCAAATCACATAAAGTCTGCGCTGATATCATGTTAAGACTACATGGGCAAAACAAATTGACAATGAGTTGAGTAACACATATATCTTATAAAGAGCTAATATAACTTCTATTTTTCAATATGAGAACAATTTTGACTCTAGTCTTGATGTTAATTCTTTTCTGTTCATTTGCCTCTCGTCTGATACTAAGCATGAGATAATGTCAACTTTGATAAAGTTATATAAATACATAGTCTCAAGTATGTAACCTTTGATAAAGTTATATCAATACATAGTCTTAAGCATGTAAACGTTCTAAAGAAATATGGTGAATTATATATAGATTCCTTCTAATTTAAATAATTATGATTTTTTTAACTAGTTTAAACAATAATGTCTACTTTCTCTATTATATATTTTTATGCCAAATCATATGAGCGACAGCTATAATTTTTCTTCCATCCATTACAATTTGGGGTAAATTCGTAACGCAGCTATTTTGCATAGAGTCAATTTGATTATTCAAACTAGATATCAAAAATCGTATAAAGTTACTATAAAGAGAAGATGACTGTAAATTCAATATATATTTAAATTGAAATATATCGAAATATTCAATATTTATCTAATTTTCTCGAAATCATGTAATGATATCAAATGATTTATTTGTCAAAAAGGGATACAAGGAAATGTTATATAGTGCTCTCTTGTCGGTGGAGATAAACAAACCCTGGTGGTTTCCCTTGCTTCCTCTGCATCGATGTTTACTTTGTTCCGATCTCGGCAAATGACAATCTTCTTTCCTTGGTTGTTGGTTGTGATACTTCTTTGTGTTTGTTTGGGTGGCCTCTTTGGGGGTTCTGGTGCTGTTTTGGGTGGTGGGGACAGCATGCATGGTGTCGGAAGTGCGTTGATGATGGTATTTCGGTCTGTGGTGGTGGGTTGGTCCATGGTGTTGGACTCAGGATCGGCGAAGGTCTCGGTTTTGAGTTTGGCCTAGTGGCGGGCTCGACGGTGGGGGTGGCTTCTTAGCCGGCTTTGGTTTGGACTCGTTGGGGGGCTGGCTGTGGTAGAGGCGAAGGCCGCGGTTTTGGTGTATGGCGTGGTCACGATGTTGGCATCGGTGGAGGTCTTGGACGCGATGGTGGTCTCGTAGGTGGTGCAGGCACGGGTCTGAGTGGTGGACTCGTACTTGGTGGCGGTCGGGGCAGAATCGGTGGTCTTGGCCGTGGTGGACGGGGTGGCTTCTGTCGTACCCATGGAGTTCAACTGGGTTGGAGCGTGGGTTTGGATTGTTTTTCCCCTTTGGCGGTGGTTTGCGCGGCTGTAATGTCACGCGGAGTAATTCTCTTTCATGGGCTTGCGCAATATTTGGGAGCATTTCGCGCATTATTTTTGGTCTATATGGCTACTCGGACGAGGTCTCCCTTTTTGAAGTTTTTATTTAACTATCTACTTTCTATGTATATTGTTGTTGTGGTCTTGTAAACATTATGTGATATCGTTGTCAGTTGGTATGTTGTTTTGGCTCCTTCTTGTTTGGTTATTGGGTCTCGTTTCACTGCTGCAAAAGCTCTTGGCGATGGCTCATGGGTGTTTCGTGTGCCCTGCAATATTGTTCCTAGGTTTGTTCCTTAGTGGATGTGTTTCAGTGAGGACTTCGAAAATGTGAGCTTGTTCATTTGGTGTCTCTTATCAGTTTATGCTTCTCGATTTTCCTTATCAGTATCTTCCTTTATGTTGAAGACAGTTTCTCTTATTCGCTCTTCATATGGATTGCATGGTTTGAGGGGACCTGTATGGACTCAGAGTGTCCCGGCACTATCTTAGTCATGTCCACGTGTTTCGGCGTTTATCGTTATTCAACCGTTTTTAGATCACACATTTACTAGTCGTATCTTTGTCAGTGTCCTAGTTCGGTGTCTGTACTTATTGTTGCATTTGGGTTGTTTAGTCGTGTCTAGACTGGTTCTCGTTGTAACATGTTTGATTTATTAATATAATATAAGTTCAACAAAAGAAAATGGTGTTGGGTGGCTATGAATGTTCCACATTGAATCACCAGTTTGAATAAATTTTGAAGTCAATTGTCGAATGACAAAGGCAACATAAACACTACAACTTCAGAAAATTTCCATGTACACACATTGGAACGTCAGCATCATTCATTTTTATTAGGTTTCCAGCTACTAAAGCACGGAATCTTAATTCAGATGGTTCCATACACACACACACATATATATATATATATATTTATATATTTATTTATTTATTGAGTACAAAATCTTAAACTTGTTATATCAATTTAATCACTAGTATTATAATTGCCTAACTAATATTATTTTTTGGTAATATTATTTTACCATATTCAAAAGTATAGTGATACTATTTTAGCTAGGATCATAAAAATAATAACTTTTATAATTTTTTTGTAAATTAAACATGTTAGTGAATTTGTAATATTGGCTTCAATTATATATTAGATTATGTGTATAGTAATGTCTAATTACTTGATTTGGTTACCAATTAAATCAAATTATCGAAAAATGAAATTAGTAGAATTTATTTCAAAGTCAAATCAAGTTAATATCAATAAATCAAGATGATTAAATAGTTTCTTTTTTTAAAAAAAAATCTATATCAAAACAAGAATAAAAAAGATTTTTGTTTGCAACTTTATTTTGTTTCTTGTTAAATTTTGCAAAAGTTCAATGAGCTGAAACAAAATAATATATATATTTTTTCAAATTAAAAAGCAAGATAATTAGATAACCCAAACTAATTATATATTTAAATTTAACTAGTTGTGAATGATTAATTTGATTTAATCAAATATATTATACACTTTCTACAAAGCTTGGGATATAATATAAAAATACATTAAAATTTAAAGTTAAAAATTGCAAATTTTACATAATTTGATTATATATAAAGAAAGTTATATACCAAGATTGTCAAATGATATAACCAAAGATGAGGTTGATTGTTATTAACACTTTAATATAAATAACACTTCGATCCATATATCGAAAAATGTTTGCATAGACCTGATGTGAGCTCCACCTATGGATCAAATATGTAAGTTTCAATTATAGACCATCTCAATCTGATTGGTTGAACTAATAAGCGCGGATCAATTCAATTTGATTGGTCTAAAATGATCGACGATTCGACTAATTTCATAATCAAAGAACTGATAATCGATTGGCAAACAAACAAATGTTATTCAGAATTACAAATGCCTCATTAAATACATTACCAATATGCCCAAAATTGGTTCCTTGTAATCAAAGGAACCTTTTTTATACAAAAAATAGATAAAATATCAATGCCATCTCCATTGAGCCTCCCACTCAATCTGTACACAGCTAAGTGGAAATTATTGTATGGACCGAATCATGTCATACATCAACACATGTACCCGGGATATACAATAATTTCCCCATCCAATGATCCAATCAAAGAATCGATTAAAACAAATAACTAGAATAAGCTACCAAATTATTTGACAAGGCCAATGGTTGTACATGGTGCTGATGTTGTTGTACGTTGACTTTACCCTTCGACAAATCATACGGCTTCCAAAGATGATCCAGCGGACATGGCTTATTCTCATCAAGCCTAACCCAAGGCTTACCCTTCCCACTCCAGTGCAGCAGGCTCACTGGACCAGGGTGCAACGACCTACAGGATCCTGCCACGTTATCCCCACCGAGCCCATGTTGGTTCCATCGGTGGTCGATTGGCTCCACATTTCCACCAAACACGAGTAAAAATGGAGGCAACGAGCCCAGTTCATATATACGGTTCTTCCTCTGCAATTCCATCCAATTCTCAATTTTCTTCCTGTAATTCCCCTCCCTCCACTTCTCCAAATCCATTACCATTACTCCCGTGTTGAAATAACACGGTTTCCTCGACGGGAATGCCCGGCTCAGAACCGGGTCGGACCAGAAATTATCCGTGAAATACTTGGTAAAATTAACGTGGCAATATTCCGGAGCTCCGATTACTTTCTCTTCCGATAGTTTCACTTCCCACAGCTTGAAAACATCGTCGACCAAAACAAGATCCGAATCGAGGTAAATGACCCTATTCACACACGGGTCCAGAATATCTCCTAAATAGTTTCGAGCGTAGTTTAAGGGATTCTCCAGGGCAGAGCGAATGGATGAAGAAATCAGGTTAATAACTGAATCCTCTCGGAAAATGTAGATTTTGAAGTTCAGAGAAGGGAATATAGATCGAACAAGCCGTGTTAAAACCCGTGGGTTGACGGAGTCAAACTCGGCGGCGATGAAATGGAAGAACACCTGTTCAGGGCACGACGCGTGACGGAGGACGGAGTGCACCGCCGCGACGGAACCGCGAAGGTATTCGGCATCGAGAGTCATTGCAACGTGTACTAGAGAAGGGTCACAGGCGGAGAACGACCCGGGTTCGTGGTCGGAAAAAGGCGCCGCCTTTGGGCAGTGTACTCCGTTACGGTAGTCCGGCGCCTCGGAATAACCGAAGAGGTGGTTGAACTCCAGTTCCGTCGTAGCTCCGGTAGGAAATAATCGGATTCCGAGGCACATCAACGGTGAGTATAGGAGGAGAGTAAGAGCAACGACCTGGATGGAAAGTGAAGATGGTCGTGAAATAAGCATTTTTAATGGTTTTTTCACGAAGAAGGGGAAATAGGGGAGTACTTGTTCTAATGGAAATGTATATATTTGAGATTAGGTGGGTTCTGCTGGAGAAGGAAACATATATATACATTTATATATATTTATATATGTGTATATATGGACACTGTGAGGAAACACGGTATGTTTTTTTTGCGGAAATGGAAATAGAGAGTAAATTCAAAGCGAAACGCGGTTTAATTTCTAGAAAGGGAGCAGTAATGAGGAGGGGTGGTAACCAAGGTTGGTGACACAATTTTGGAAGGTCCCCAAGACTTTTGTTCCGGTTCATTGATATTTCATTAGGGGTGTATAAATGGTTTGGTTTGGTTACCGAACCGAAAGTTCAGGTAACCGGATTTCGGTTTTAAAATTTGCAAACCAAATCGAAATTGTTCGATTTGGTTTTGGTTTCGGTTAAACAAATTTTTTTTTTTAAAATGTTAAATTTTAACTTTTTTAAAAAAGAAAAATTAATTTTAAAATTTAGAGACTGTAGAGGCGATGCATGCATCAATGAAATTTGAAGATAGGGATGGAGGTTCTGTCAGTGTGTTAGTACTTAGGTTTTCGGTTCGGTTTGGTTAACTAATTATCGAAAACCAAATTTTCAAAATTTTGAAAACTGCTTTTCTTCTGTTCGGTCTGTTAACCAAACCATTGAACACCCTATATTTCGCAGAACGATCGTGATTATTATCATAAAATTTTTTTAAATTAAGAATAACAATAGTTACATAATTTCTACAATTTTTTAATGAAAAAATTGGAAATTTTTTAAAAAACAGTATACGGCCCAGACCACTAATTCGTTGCTTTAAGCTGCGAAATCACCGTTCCATTTTACAATGGCCGCTAAATCGTTGTCATAGTTACACATCCATTTTATCCTAAAATTTTACCCCGAGTCCATCTGTTCCCATTAGGAAATGATCGTTTTGACGGTTTCGCGACCGATACCTTGAACCATGGAGGTGACGGAACAGTTGTCCGTTAAACCGGTTAAACCGTAATTACATAATTTATACAATATTTTAATGAAAAAAGTTTAAAAAAATTTATACAACAGCCCAGACCACGAAATCATTGCTTTAAGCTCGTTTCCTTCTACGATGGCCGCTAAATTGTTGTAATAATTACACATTCATTTTACCTTGAAATTAGCCGTTCCCATTATGAAATGATCGTTTTGACCATGGAGGTGAAGGAAGAGTTGTCCGTTAAAACCAGTTAAACTGTAATGCTTGTCAAAATGTTACCATACAATAAGCTGAAAATAATCTATTTTATATTTTGGAGACTTTACCAAATAAAAATGAAATATATAATATTTTAAAATAGATAGAAAATCATTTTCTATGTTATGTTTGTTTTATGTTCAGTTTAGTGGTTTCCTATCATATATTTAATTTTAAAACATATTGTAGTAAAATAGAATATAATCCAATAAATACTTTTTCTAAAACATAAAAAATTGAATAAAACTAATGTTATGCATAAAATTAAAATATTAAATGGAATATATATATCTCCAAAAAAATGTATACACACGACCAATAACATTGTGATGATCGATACTATTTAGTAAGTATGCTATTTCATTTCATCAATGTTTATCCAAATTTATTTCCCTCAAATAAAGAACTCATCAAAACAAAAATAAATTAATAATAAAACACAAAACAAATATTGTAAATTATGCGTGTGAAATAAAATAATAATATAGTTGATTTAAAAATAAATTATACTTAGTTATTAAGAAAGTTATATGTGGGTGGGAAGGGGTTACGTGTGAGTGGAGAAAACAATCGAATGAGGGCAAGAAAAGTATATGTCGCTTGTAAATATATTTCTATGCACCTATTTTAATCCTCATTTATAATATTTAACTGGTGAAAATCAGATAATCCACAATGTTTACACTCTTTAGTACTTTACCACCTAACCTTTTAAAATATGCATTTAACCCCTTGAACAATTTTAAGTCGTGCACTTAACCCCTAAACAATATACAGTAACAATTTTTTCGAATATTCTGGCTACAAATTCCATCACGTGCATCGTACATGCTACGATCGATAGTATATATGTCTTTTATGTATTTTTTGCAGGTATTTTATGAGTACATCCATCAGAAAATACATGAAAAGTACTTTTACTCATAAATTTCTTACAGAAAATACATGAAAAGATATTCATACTCACGATGTGAGACGCATGTGAAGGAATTTGTAGCAAGAATATTCGGGAAAACTGTTTTCGAATATTGTTTAGGGGGACTACTTAAAATTGTTTAGATGGTTAAATTCTATTTTGAAAGGTAAGGGGGTAAAATGATATTTTGAAAGGTTATGAGGTAAAATGATAAAGTGGTTAAATAGTTGAGGTTGTCCGTTTTTTACCTAATTTAATATTAAACTATAATATCTATTAAATAAAAAATACATAAACTAACATATTAATTATTTTAGACCAATAATATTTAATTGATTTATAAATAAGCTAAATTCATGTCTATATAATTTTTCATATGTCGCATGTCAAATAAATGTATTTAGTGTTATGTTTATTAATAATATTATGTGGTCAAATAAACTTTTACATCGTTATGGAAGCAATGTTTTTCAACGTGAAACGATGAAACGAAGGATCCAATCAAAATTTATATAATATTTTTAGTTTTTGTTAAATTAAAGATTAATACGTGTAAATATTTAACACTTATATAAAATATGTTGTATGACTACGACTGGGGCTAGGCCGTAGGGGATCATCTCACACAATAAATTAATGTATGTCACTGAAATCATAGTATCATTCATACTAACACCAAATACATATTACTTTAATTAAAATAAAGTTTAACAAACACGTTTAAATAAAAGATAACACCAAAAATATTCTTAACAAAATACAAAAAATAATATATATAAATGTATGTCACTGAAATTATCATAGTATCATTAACATAAAGTTTAACTAACATGTCTAAGTTTTATTTTAGCCAAAAAAAATTTTAAATTGTACAATTAACACCCAAAAATGTCATTTCTATGTCGGACACGTATATCGATCGTTTCCTACACGGGTGTCCGGTTTCGAGTGGAGTTGGACTTGATTGGAGTGTAAAGAATGTATTTGCTTGGTGTTATTTTGATTGGAGTTGACAAATTTTGTGTACTAATCCATGTGCATTATCCGGCAAAATTTAAAAACATGTAAGAAAATTCGTATTATTATAATATTATTATAATATTCAGAGCTTTAAAATAACAAAAATCATCCAATAAATTAAATCACCCCATTCTTCTTCATTACGAATCAAATTCTTGTGTCTGTATAATTTATTCACACTCAACAGCTCATCCACATGATATTAATTTTACCGAATAAGTCTTGGTTACCCCATTGCGTAATATCCCAAGTGTTGGATCAATTGACTATATTTACTAACATATCATTGTTTTTACGTGAGATCAAATCTATTGATAAATTTAGACGATTGATCAATCCTATCGGATATTACATCGTAGGGGCAGCCGAGGAATATTCTAATTTACTGAAGATAAAACTAAAAGATTAATTATTCTCGAATTAATATAAAATAGATGATGAAAGTGTATCTCTATTTTTTTTTTAATGTAAATAATACGGTTGGCTCGTCAAGCGAACAGATGAGGTGATTTTGGGAAGCCAGATAGGAAACAAATAATGGTGGATGAGTTGTGAGTAGTGTGATGGCTGCCAATCAATGTCTGGCGTACAGCACGGCTGACACGTGATCGCCTCCTATACCCAAAGCTTTTTGAAAATGTCAAATTTTAAAATATGTTATTATTAAAATCACCATCACCATCACCATTATTAAATGGCTAATGATAATGCCAAAGCAAATATTGTTTTTATCAAAGCAATCTTGACAAAATACTAATTATACCCTTTCAATCTTCAAATCTATTAAAATGTAGTATTTTATGAACATGAAATCCTTCAGTTTCTGTTATTTTGAGAAGAACACAATAGCATATTTTTGCAAATGACTCTCAGTTCATGATACGAAGAAAATATATAACATGCACAACATGCTTCCGTATTACAATAAAATTTTAACAAACTGATTAATACATTTTTGATCAAACTACTATCGGGTATCCCACCAAGTTTTACGATGGCTCATCACCATCAACCACACGATCGCAACCGATGGTTCTGTAATTGGGCCTTCAACAGTAGGCAATACAGCCATAATTCATTTCTACCTTAGGGCGTAGAATATAACCAGATATACGAAAGATTTAAAGAAATATGAGAGACAGATGGGCAACAACCTCATTTTTATTCTGAAAATACTTATAATATTTATTACATTAATACTTCTCCTCCTGGGATGAGACTAATTTTTTAGTCTCTCATATAATGAGGCTGAACTTGAAACACTATACAAACTGAATTGAAAACTGAAATATTACAAAGAAAAAGAAAATTACCAAGCTATGAAAGATGAACAGATTGCGGCTTGGAGATTATACAATTTATTTCTGAGAAAACTATGTAGAATTTCTGATGCCCTCAGCTTCCTCACTGACTGGCATTATATAGGCATGAATCCGAACTTCAAACTCGGATTCCAAACTCTTGTTGAATGTTAAGTGCGCCCGTGAGTGCTCCTTTATATCGTGTCAGATATCTTTTGTCTGCGCTTGCAAACTTTTCTCGTGAGTGCTTATGCTTTTGTCTCGGTGCGCCATAACCTTTCTCGTGAGTGTTCCATTATTTTGTCTGAGTGCTTTTAATGTTCCATGCATTTTTCTTTTGTTGGAGAATCTTTACACTGTTGGTTTTGGGGTCCTTGAGCCTTAGGAAAATGTGATCTCTTGTCAGCAGGTCTTTTATATTTTCCTGCCTCTGATCTATCGGGTTTAGATAAGAATCCATTCCCGAATTCTGGTTCTTTCTGCTCTGGGCATTCTTTGCAAATTTGATCTTTCCATCGGCCAATATGTGTCATGTTGCAGAATTTTTGGTAAGTTTCTTTGTTTGTCGGAATCTTGTTCTCCCAAAGAATTCTTCTTTTTGCTTCGAAGAGCTCTTCAGCAAATACTGTTGTTGTTCTTGTCATGGAATTAGCATGAAGGTATTTTGAAAGAATTTGAATGAGTATTTGACTTTGTCCATTTCTATTAGACAAACCCAAAGACCATATGCTCGTCTAGTTGAAGCTCCGTCTTCGGTGATGGCCCCAACTAACACTAGTGCTTCCTCTGGCAGCACCGTTTTAATATTAAGGTGTTCCCATCTGGTCGTCTGAGCTTGATAAAGTAAAAAGCTTCAATAAAGCATTTATTTGCTTGTTCTGGAGCAGCACTGAAAAAATACAATTGCAAGATATCTCCTAGAGCCAAATGTGGATTATTGGCTCATGTCTCGTGAACAGGTTCTCTGATCCACTTTGAAATTTGAAGATTTAAGAGAATACTGGTGCAACAGTATAAACAGAAGTCAGAGCTCCAAAATTATACCATTCATGTACCTCGTTTCGATGACCGCATGGTTTCATCCCTCGGATATTTTTCGGAGGTATCAACAACTGTTTTGTTTGGGTTGATACCCTGTCTGGTAATTAGTTTCCCCCAAGTGCGTTGGTAATCGTGCATATGAGAAGAAACTGAATCCTCATTAATTTGAACCCTAGAAGTGTTTCTTTGTGGCATAAGGTTCAACTCTCCCTTTTTTACCCAAAATGTACTGGGTTGACTTGACGGTTCATATTGTTATGACACCTGACCTTCAACATTCGCTACATCGTGTACATCCTCAAGAAATGCATCATCTGCAGCACCTGTGACAGGGGTATGTGAATCCCTTGCCTTCGGGTTAGATGAGCCGCATTCTCTAAACACTCTTTTTTGCACCGTTGGAGATGCAGCCTAGAGGATAAGCCCGTTCAAGACTTCGAACAAGCGTTCTTGGGGTGAAGGCATACTCTTATATGACCGAAAACTAAGTCCCGATCTGCCTATTGTAGTCTTCCTGCGACCTCAGCATTTAGACAAGAGTCCAAAAATCTCGTTCCAGGATCTCCAGGTTTTCTCTGAGATGCCTAACTCGTTTGAGGGTATCGCAAGCAACGTGTCCCTCCATCTCGTGTTAAGAAATTTGTAAAATATTTTTATCAGATTTCACAATGACAATATCATAATCATAATATTGGTACTCAGCTTGTCATCTTAAAAGTCTAGCATTTTCTGGTTTTGATTTAATTTTATTTTTCAGAAAAGACTTAATACTAATATTATCTATTTTCAAGATAAATTTCTTTGCAAGTAAAACTAGTGACCATTTTTAAAAGCCTTTCGAACTCAAAGAACTCCTTCTTGTTGATGCCATTAGATAACTTCGCTGTTGTCAAATAGACTGCTGCAATATCAGCATCACTTTTCTCCATATGGGGTGGCCTTCATAAGTACTGCAGCCCACCAATTATCAGTGGCATTTGTGTATAATACAAGTTTATCCTCGTCGTTTGTAATTGCAAGCTTAGGTAGTTTCCTGCAAACTTCTTTAAGCTGTTTGACAGCTTGTATGTGATCTTCATTCCACTCAAACTTAACATCTTTTTTTAGTAGTGGACTGATCACCTTCCTGTATTTGCTAGGTTATTGATGAACATCCCAGAAAAATTAACAACTCCCGTAAAACTCTGAAGTTGCTTTAAATCCTTTGAAATCATCCGAATATCCTTGCACTTTTTCAACAATATGATTTTGCAAGATGATTCCAGATTTGCCGATCTCAATTCCAAGGAATTCGACATGTCTTGTGGCAATTATTGTTTTCCTTTTGTAGAGTACTAATCCTTCCTTGTAACAAATCTATCATGTTGGAAAGACATTCTCCTTGGCTCGATCATAATGGAAGATATTATTCTTCTCAGTGATGTCGAAGATTATCTGTACTGCTCTCCAGCCTTCTGGGGATTTCAGCATTCCTGTTGTTTGAATACATCAGGGATTTTCTGAATCCTGCTCGAGATGGCTTTCTGTTTTTCCCCGAGATAGTTACTGATCAACCTATCCAGTTGGAAAGACATTCTCCATGGCTAGATCATAAGGCTCATGCTTCTGTTTAAAACAGGCTGGTCATGTATCATCATATCAATCTCTCCAATTGTCGGAGTATTGATAATATCCGGCAATACTGCTTTTGCGAAATCTTCGAATATTCTGGGGACTTAGATGAATTCTTTTCTCAAGAATACTTTTGAATGATGAGTATTCGAGAGTGCATAAGACACCTTGTATGTAATCGAGTAAATCATATTCCATTCTTTCATCAAATCACTTCTTTTGAAATCTTGATGAAGAATAAGAACTTTGTTGAAGTCTCGATCTCCCAAATTGTATGATATTCTATGATAGATGTTGAAAGTCATCTTTCCAGCATACAAAATTCCTGCAACTGCTCCCAAACAAGAATCTTTAAAGTTAAGGATTATCTTGTCAAAGATTGCCAAACTAAGTGGTGAATCAATTATTTCCTTGAAAGTTGGGTTGATGATAACTCTAATAGCTCCAATATGAATCCATGAGAGCGTATTAGCAATCTCTCTTTTAACCTTGTTCTTAATCTCCTGAATTTCACTGTAGGGGATTAACTGCATCTCAATTTGGTTTCCTGTTAATCCCATTAGGATCGCATGTCATTTTATGGATAATCTGATGCTTCCTGCTCCGAAGACAAATCATATACATGGTTTTTTCCATTGCTCCAATTGTAAATCAATCATACATCTGAAGTTTTGGCTCTTCTTTCATGATCCTCATAAGAGTTTTATGAGAAACAGTGGTATGTGAGAAAAACCCCGGGGCTCTTATCTGATCATGTGTTGAAGGAACTCTCATTCACTCAGATTCTGAACTGGATTCACCTCCATTATCAGAATATCTCTCTTATTCGTAGATGCTTTCATCTGAGGGGATATCCTCAAATTGATACACCTACACCAAATCCTGGAAGTAAACAGCATCCTCGAACTCCTTGGTATGTTCGAACTGTCTTATTCCTCTATTTTGGTTTTCTGGACAATCTGTAGAGATATGTCCTCTTGCTCCACACGTCCAACAGTTCCAATCTTTAAAACTTTCATTTACACGAGTATGAGTGCGTCTAAAAGTTATCTTTGTTGGTGCTCTGCTAGAACTTGCTTGATTAGAACCGGTTGACGAAGTTCTACTCCTTGTTGGTCCTTATCTTTGCACTGATCTGTAACTTCAGGCTTTCTGCTTTGACCAGAACTTCTTGAGTCTCCATGAAGACCCACTTCTTATTGAACTACTTCATCGGGCATAAAGATGACTTCTGTGTTTTTTAATCTTCCAGCTTTGGGGGTAGTTTCCAATGATAGTGGGGATACATTACATGTACAACAAAGAGGAGCTGTCTTGTTGATTCCTTTTAGCTTCTTGTAGTTCTTTTCGAACTCTGCTTGATAGCACCACTCCACAAGCTTCATTTTAAGAAATGACATTATCATGGACACCATATCTATTTCTTGTGGTGTATATTCATGGATAAGCATTTTTCTCCATGGACTCGGTATTTTGGCAAAGAACATCTCTGCTGCATTTTTTCTGTCGTATTTGCCTTCTATTTGTACTCTGTGAAGAGTTTAATGTACTTGTCTACATAACAGATATCATGTTGTAAGGACCCTAGTTCCTTAAGTGCGGATTAAAGGCGTAATAGAGCTAACATACATCTATGAGTATAAAGGTCGTGTTGATGCCTTGAACTGTTAAGATTACAGTGCCAAAATAAAATTTCCAAAAGGGATTAATTACATTCCCAACCAATTGAATGTTAATCATATAGCTTTACACTACTCCTAGAGTAGAGACTATACAAAAGAATTATGCCTGCTACACCAAAAGCACTCCTCACAAGCTCACCCCATCAACCCGCCTTAGCCCGTCCGCCCAAAAGTACCTACAGGAAAACCCCAAAACCATGAGCATGCAACAAACTATATTCACAATAATATGATTGTAATTTATAAATGCATAAATCGTAAATACGAATCACTTCCTGTATTTAATACATTTTAAAGCTCCCTGATCGCTTTTATTTTAAACAATTAATTTCAAACTAGCGATTTTAGACCGCAAGTGCACGGTGTCAAGTTTAGTATAGATAGGAAGAATACAGATTGTCGAACCCACGGGGACTAACAAGCAATTACCAAATAAGATTTCTTTTCACTATATTTAACCTACGATAATTAATTAATAATTAAACTACTCTAATCCAACCAAAACAATCGACGATCATGAGAAAAATCCATAAGAAGAATTATCAAGACAATTATTCACCTAACTCAACTCTTACAATTCTTTTCTCCATACATCTCTAAGGTGACGGGTTTTCCGAATTTATTCAATATACTCTCTCGAGCTATATTAAGTCTAACATCAAATTGCAACAAGTAACTCTCGTTCACTTAATTAACAATTTAATATTGAATGCGCTTTATGAAAACCACTAACTTTAGATTAAACAACCCAAAGTTATCACTCGTGTGTGATTTTATCTCTCGATCTCAATCTTTAACACACGGCATGAATTACTATATCGTATTATAATTTCATCTCTCGATCTCAATTATAATAAAATATCATTCAAAGGTGATCAATCCTTCAAAAGCATTAAGAACAATAACACATGCACTTAGAAGATATATAAATTCAATCTCAAAATCAATAGGAAAAACTATGTTATTGATATCTCTCAATCATAAAAAACACAACAAATCCAATTATTCATGCAAAACAATAATAGAAAAGTAAAAGAAAAATCCCAAGTCGACTTCTTCGTTGATTCTCGATCCTTCCTCGCTTCTTTCTCGATCGTGCTCTTCGATTCTCTTGTTGGCTTGTTCCAATTCCTAGGATGAAGTGGTGATGGTGGATGATGGTGATATGGAGTATGGAGGGGTGGAGGCTATTCCTAGGTTACAAAGTATTCCTTTTTTTTTTTTTGTAATTTTCATGTAAAAATATATAAGGATAGGAATCAAGGATTTTCCTCTTGGACCCAAACTCTATAAGGAATTTATTTTTCAGCAAATTCTTCCGGCCGATCGATCGAAATTGGGGCTCGATCGATCGCCAAAGTTCTGTCTTTTTTATTTTCTTTTGAATTTTTCTTCCTTTCCCGGCTTTGACGCGTTCGCTCGATTTGGTCATTTTTCATCATTTTTGGCTCATTTCCTCTACTTTTATGCATTTCAACATTGATTCATAAAATATAGAAATATATACCATAAACCATAAAATAATCCAAGAATCAACACGAAAACATATACATATCATAGCATAAATACACGTAATATTCAACCCTATCAACTCCCCCAAACTTATCACTTAATCGTCCTCGATTAAGCATTAAAATCATAAGGTAGAGTTCATTCTTGATATTTGAAACAATTATTTCATGACTTGCTTATTCTCAGAAATCTCATGCACATATTCAAAAGTTTACAAGACATGTTTTCTCCTAAGTCAAGCAACATATCTCAAAATCGGAATGTGTGTATGTGCTAATTTCAATCTCAAGTTTCATGCACATATTCAAGATCAAATCATGTTAATCAACTCAAAGTCAAGATTATCATCAAGCATCACATAGGCCTATTTCAAACAACTTCTCCACTAATGATAGTTACTCCCTAGACTTGGATCAAAAGGACTTTTTAAGCTTGTAATGTAAGGCCTTTGGTGTTGGCTTCAAAGAAAAGATAGGGTAACACAAAGAAGAGAGTATAATCATGGAAAATTCAATTTTTTAGCACAAGTTGAGCTTCTCTTCTTTTTTCTTTTATAGCATTGGCCACTTTGGGTCTTATGTACTCACTTTTTTTTTTCAAGGCTTTATCTATCTTTTTCTTTTCTCATTCATCAATTTTTTTCAACTATTAGCTCATCTAAATGTAGCAATTCAAGTGCATCTAATGAGAATCATTATACCCTCTTAGGGTTAAGATAAAAATATTCAATTTAGGCTCAAGTAGGTGGGTATAATGAGTTTGCCAAAGAATGTTGAATGGGGGCTAATAGTATGTTAAACATACTCCATTCTTTTTTTTCAATCATGGTAAGCTTGAAAGGCTCAAACGTGTCAAAGATTGCCTAAATCATGTCCAAGTCAAGTTTGTAACTATAAAATTTCGCCTCAAAGTGTCATCATCAAATAGTTTCTAAGGTAACTATAAGATGCTCAAGACAAATCATCAAGTTCACAACAATTATCATTATTCAACATGCAATCCATAAGATCATGACTCATTGTGCTCAATATATTCCTCATTCTTGACATGCTAACTCAAATTAGGATATTCATGTACAAGTCCAATAATCATCAACAATCAAGTTCATATGCATAGTGAGATCAAAATCCTCATTGAATAGTCACTACTATAATTCATTCTTTTCTCAAGTTTGAACTCATAAAAAAAAAAATAGCTCATAATAATCGGACGATTCAAGAGTCATTTAAGCACACAGCATGTGGCTGAAACAAGTAAACTTGCAAGACACTCCCCCAAACTTAAATCAAACATTGCCCTCAATGTTCAAATGAATCAAAAGGGAAAAGTAAAACTACCCTGATCAAGACGCTTGTATGAGGGTTGAGGAAGATTTGCTCTTGACAATTCCACTGTTGTAGGGGTTCATTACTCCAACTGAGTACCTAGCAAGAGAAGAATGCAAATGGTAAAATATTCGACTCGAGAGATAAGCAAAACTAAAAACAAAAACTGAAAATCAAATAACAAAACTAAATAGCAAAAGGATACGCTTGGGTTGCCTCCCAAGAAGCGCTGATTTTTAGTCGTCGGCTTGACCATCAGAAGCAACCATCAAAGAGCGGCTGCCGCCCATAGTAAGTATCGTATGATACCACTAATGGGTCTTCATTTAGTATGCCCTCAAAGATTGGCAAGGTTGTAACAGTGTAAGCTCGTTGCTCCAACAACACTCTTCATGAAATAGTAGGCATGAGAGAATGATTCTTGACTTGGCTTCATATATTGGATGATGTAGTGCGGTGAAGTTGGCATCGATGGAAAATACGGATTCACATATGGCATAGAACATGTCTCTATCGATGGGCTCAAGTCAGAATCTTCGAAAGTCTCTTCCTTCTCCAACATCACACTCGAGTCATCTTCACATGGGAACTCCTCGGATGACATCTCTGAAGTAGTCTCAATCTCTTGAAGAGGCTCAAGTTCCTTTGAATCTTCCACACTAGTAGGATCACTCCCCCAAACTTGGTTGGTTGAGTGATCGTCATCATATAACCAAACTTGATTTGTCGCCTCTTGATTTGTAGCTCTCGTCTCTTCCTCCTGGCAGCTAGTTGCAGTTGTTTCCATAAGGACCGCTATTTGCTACTCCAGGTGACGCATAGAGTTGGTTTGGCACTCCAAACTGTTCTTAGTTGATGCCATGAATCTTGCTAAGGTATTCTCTAACTGATTCGTGACGTTTTCAGAACTATCTATCCTCTCTTCGTGATGTTCAAATGGTTGTGGCGTATCAATAGGGTAGTGAGGCTTCGGTGGGTATTGGTGACTCCAACCTTGTAGTGAAGGATCACAATGCCAGTGATGATCGAAGTCCACCATATCATTGAACAGGTGCACCACACTGTTCTTATCTCTATCAACCAGGGAACTCCCAGTCACTAGTGCTCCGCTCAATACCCATTCTCGTGTCTGTGCATCCAGCTCTTTGAAGAAATATTGCATGAGAGTATAGTTCGAAAAGTTGTGATACCGGAATATGTTGGCCAATTCATTGAATCTCTCCCAAACAGCGTAGAACAGCTCGGAACGTTGTTGGGCAAAGCTTGTGAAGGCTTGTTGATGTAGCATCTCCAAGTACCTCACAAGACAAACAAAACAAAAACAAAATAAATATATATAATTTGTTTTTCGAAATAAATAAACAAAAATGGTTAAATTACAGTCAAAGAACGTAGTATGATATTACTAAAGTTAGTCCACGGCAACGGCGCCAAAAACTTGATCGCTTTTATTTTAAACAATTAATTCCAATCTAGCGATTTTAGACCGCAAGTGCACGGTGTCAAGTTTTAGTATAGATAGGAAGAATACGGATTGTCGAACCCACAGGGACTAACAAGCAATTACCAAATAAGATTCCTTTTAACTATATTTAACCTACGATAATTAATTAATAAGTAAACTACTCTAATCCAACCAAAACAATCGACGATCACGAGAAAAATCCACAAGAAAGAATTATCAAGACAATTATTCACCTAACCCAACTCTTACAATTCTTTTCTCCATAGATCTCTAAGGTTACGGGTTTTCTGAATTTATTCAATATACTCTCTCGAGCTATATTAAGTCTAACATCAAATTGCAACAAGTAACTCTCGTTCACTTAATTAACAATTTAATATTGAATGCACTTTATGAAAACCACTAACTTTAGATTAAACAACCCAAAGCTATCACTCGTGTGTGATTTTATCTCTCGATCTCAATCTTTAACACACGGCATGAATTACTATATCGTATTATAATTTCATCTCTCGATCTCAATTATAATAAAATATCATTCAAAGGTGATCAATCCTTCAAAAGCATTAAGAACAATAACACATGCACTTAGAAGATATAAAAATTCAATCTCAAAATCAATAGGAAAAACTATGTTATTGATATCTCTCAATCATAAAAAACACAACAAATCCAATTATTCATGCAAAACAATAATAGAAAAGTAAAAGAAAACTCCCAAGTCGACTTCTTCGTTGATTATCGATCCTTCCTCGCTTCTTTCTCGATCGTGCTCTTCGATTCTCTTGTTGGCTTGTTCCAATTCCTAGGATGAAATGGTGATGGTGGATGATGGTGATATGGAGTATGGAGGGGTGGAGGCTATTCCTAGGTTACAAAGTATTCCTTTTTTTTTTTTTGTAATTTTCATGTAAAAATATATAAGGATAGGAATCAAGGATTTTCCTCTTGGACCCAAACTCTATAGGAATTTATTTTTCAGCAAATTCTTCCGGCCGATCGATCGAAATTGGGGCTCGATCGATCGCCAAAGTTATGTCTTTTTTATTTTCTTTTGAATTTTTCTTCCTTTCCCAGCTTTGACGCGTTCGCTCGATTTGGTCATTTTTCATCATTTTTGGCTCATTTCCTCTACTTTTATGCATTTCAACATTGATTCATGAAATATAGAAATATATACCATAAACCATAAAATAATCCAAGAATCAACACGAAAACATATACATATCATAGCATAAATACACGTAATATTCAACCCTATCAACTCCCCCAAACTTATCACTTAATCGTCCTCGATTAAGCATTAAAATCATAAGGTAGAGTTCATTCTTGATATTTGAAACAATTATTTCATGACTTGCTTATTCTCAGAAATCTCATGCACATATTCAAAAGTTTACAAGACATGTTTTCTCCTAAGTCAAGCAACATATCTCAAAATCGGAACGTGTGTATGTGCTAATCAATGGATTATAATACCAATTATGTATGTCATGACATGCATTCATTCCATGTATACCAATGGCTATTTCCAGTCTTATTATATCAGTGGTATAATACCCCTCGCGTTTACATGACAGCGGCATTAATACCCCTCGCTTCGATATATTAGCGGCATACTATCCCTCGCAATAGTAATATGACAACGGAATTATCCTTCGCTTCGACATATTTGCGGCAAATATTCTTCATTGCTATAATATGACAGCGGCAAGTATTCTATCATCGCTTCGACATGAAGGCGGCAAGTATTCTTCATCACTGGAATATAACCTCGACTCACAATCACATGCACCAATGCATCCAATATACACATGCAAGCATAATGCATATCCAACCCATGTATGCAACCATGATGCATAACCAAGACCATGTATGCAACCATAATGCATAATTAACTCCATGTGTGCAACCATAATGCATAACCAATTCAATGCGTAAAAAATACGTTTTACCGTCCGATGCTCGTACGTCTCACTACGTACCTTAGTTCCAAAATGGAGACGTCGAAGGACTTTATCTCCTTGGCTGTGTTGCCACCTGGGATGGTTCTACACATTCACACAAACCAATATTAGGAGCCAATAATAGTCAAATACCAAAAATCTCACAAAATTAACCAAAATCACACTTTTTGGTGACTCGCGATCGATCGCCACAAGGCCCCGTTCGATTGCGAGATCACACTGCCGAATCCGAAAATTTCTTCTCTCGGCGATCGATCGCCACATTTGGCGAGATCGATCGCCATCCCCTCCGATCGATCTCCCAAATATGGCGATCGATCGCCAAGCGCCTCTGGAGCGCACTGCCTGCGCGCGATCGATCACTCGTTTCAGGCGATCGATCGCCAAGCGCCCCTGGAGCGCACTGCCTGCGCGCGATCGATCACTCGTTTTGGGCGATCGATCGCCGTTGTCTGCACTTCGAAAAACACCATTTTTGCTCCTCCAACTCTTCCCAATCAACACCAACACAAATACCATCAAACCAATAACATAAAAACACCATAAACTTTCAATATACACCTTAAAACAACCAAAAATCTAACACCCAACCACAAACAACACCAACCCAAAACAAACACATTTCAAAACTCAAAATACCATTTCAAAACCAAAACAAACACCATAAAAACATCAAGGAGGGATCTATACCTCTCACGGACTCTAAATCTCACCAAGAATCTCACAAATGGAGCTTTTGCAAAGATTTGCCTTCCCCCTTTTTGCCAAACTCGAAAATGGGGTTTGGGGGTTAGGGTTGGGAGAGTAATTGGTGATAGGATAAGAGTTATGGGAGTGAGGGGTAGTGGGGTATAAGGGGTTTTAATTAAACATATACCCCAACAAATAGCATGATGTATAAAATATCCCAACATGATATTTTAAAAGCATTTTCCCAAAATACACCAAAACCTCAACTAAATACATGCTTTACGAAATAATTATCAACCATCACAATCAAACCATGCTAGCACCCAAATTCCCAACATGCATTACATGCACCCTGAAATGCATTACCAGGTCACGCCCACTGCATGCCTAAGCATTTCACCATATTAATTAATTCCAACACATTAAATTAATTAACACCATAAATAATCACATAATCATAATTAATGCCCAAATTGCAAATAATAATTTTGGGGATATCACACATGTAGTTCCATGTTATATATAACTTGTCTATATTTTTTCATCTTCTCTTGCTCCATTCCTTCGAAGTAACCAATTCCAATGAAACATATTTAACAAATGTAGCCATTTTATCAACAATTTCTTTCAGGGACTCTCCGGCTAGAACTTCTTCCTTGGTGACTGGGTCTGCCAGTTCCCAGGCAATTCTGGTTGATCATTCTAGACTCATATAAGGAGTAATATGAATCATTCTTTGCTTATATCAAGTGTTCATGATGCGATTCTCATTGTTGAAGCTCATCAATCAATAAGAACTTCTCAATTTTTAAAATCCAAGATATCCATGTTGAACATAAGTCCATATGGATGTATCGCATCTAACTGAGATTTTTCGTAAGGCGTTTGATGTATGTCTGGCATGCAGGAATGATTCCTTGTTCCAACTGGGGGATCTAAAGTTGCTCCAGAAGTAAAATCTTCTTGGTGGGGCATGCTTTGATCTCCATTGGGTGGTGTATTGTGTGACTCGAAACTTTCTTGTGGTGGAAGTCGAGGAATTACGTCAACTTGATTTGTTTTAAAGTCTACGAGATTTAATCCCACAAACGAATTAGCAAGATCATGTAGATCTTACAGGTTGATTCTCTCAATTACTTTGCCTAAAGTATTGGATATCATCGTAGGTTGCAATCATTTTTTCAGTCTCCGTCAAAGGCCTTCAGACCTCCTCCGCTTTCCATTTTTGGTGTAAATGGATTATGTTCCACAGGACGTCCTCCTTTCTTTTTTCCTGAAGAACTTGGTCGTGACTCCAATTTCTTAACTCGGGTTTGAACATCTCGAAGGTTTCAAAAAATTTCTCATGATGTTTGATCATGATTTCCATCTGACTTTGAATCTGATGGATCTGTGCAGGGACATGGTATTGTAAGTATCCATAACGCTGCACTGTCTTCTGAATCTCTCTAACATCTTAGGATATCTTAGTAGTATCCGGCTCGATCCTACGAAAGGTTGGTTCTCCCATCCTAATCGTCTTGTCCGGAACCTGTTGGATCATTGTGAGTCTGGGATAACGTCCTCATGTTCAGGATGACCATCTTCCTGAAAATCGGTTAACTGGAACTGTAGTTTGAGGTTCACTTGATGAAGCATCTTAGTACTCCTCTCCAGTTTCTTGTAATGGTGTACGTCAGGTAGGCATAATCATGTTCCTCGTAATAATTTCCACTTATGATTGAAGCGTTGGGCTCCACCATATGCTTTTGCTTTAGTGCTTTCAATTTTTGAAAGTACTATGTGTGACACCTCGAACATTCGTTCGGATCCATATTATCGTGTGTTGTCTCCCCCGTTAAAGGATAATATTAATATTAAAAATATTAGTTTAGTATTTCCAGAATAAAACTAGGCTTTGATACCATTTTTTCCACGGATCGTAGAGGTTGCAAGCTTAGAATATTACCTTAAGGGTATATGTGGGATTTTAAAATTATTGCTTTGAAAGCAACAATTCATACTTTAGCATTAGCACTACCCCTATTGAATTGAGTCAATTATTAAAAAAAAATATAGTAAATTATGGCTGTCAGGTCCTTGAAAATGTATACATTTTATTTTTTATGGATAAATTATAAGAATGTGTTCCTTTAATTTTTTTTTACCAACTATTACATATAGTGGGGGCGACAAACTGAAACTCATATACGAGATATACTGGTCATTATTACGATTGATATCATATGGATTACAAGTAATATGATTGAAAATTCCCATTTCCAATAGAAATCTCTCACTTTGTGTACTAACACAAGTGTAGTCCCACGTTGATTGTTTTTTTTTAAAGGGTCTCAAAATCATTTTTTCGCTAAAACGAATGGAACATACATGCATCGTTCATATTGGATATGTGCTAATATGAAGAGCTTTGTTTTTTAACTGACATATGTTCATTCCGTTTTTTTAAAAAAAATAAAAAAGTGTTATTGTGAATACTTTTATTAAAAAAAATTTTATCTGGAGACTATACTTTGTTAAAACAATTTTCGTGGGATCAATTTTGTTAAAAGATAATTTATGTATGGCTATATTTGTTTCGTTTTAAAGATTATTATTACAAAGAACACTATTTAGTATGATTTTTTAATAATTTAATATTTTTTTCCATATTAAGCTTAATTGTCAGTTTATAAGTTTGTTTACTAAGCTTGCTTGACAATTAATTATTATCAACTTGCGAATTCATTAATGCCTCCACATGTGTAAGAAAATGTGCCTTCAACTTAAAGATAATGGCCTTTTTTTTTTAACACTTCATAATATTAAACTTGAACATGAAAGTCTAATACTTACCTTCTCAATAATAATTTATAAACACATTGTTTTTAGAATATAAAAACATTTTTTTTACTAACTATATATATATATCATAGTACTTTCTTTTAGTATATGGGGGAGTAAATTTTTTTACAACAATGAGTTTAGAATCTATAATATAGTACTTTCTTTTAGTATATGGGGGAGTAATTTTTTTTACAACAATGAGTTTAGAATCTATAATCTTCTCTCAAATTGGAAGATATGATACCACTAGACCAAAATGGTTGTGAGATCACCAAACATATAGTACTTATAGAGCCTTTAAAGATTGATAATCTTTTGTTCAAATCCAATTAATGTGACATCTCCGGACTAGTCAGATAAATTGTTACTTTGTCCCATTAATAAGACAGCTCGTTAGAGATGTCAAACGGAGCAGACGGCACGAGGCACGGCACGGGCACGACACGACGCGGAGCGGCATGGCACGTTTTGCTACAGTGCCATGATGTGCCGTGCCGGGCCAAGCCATGCCAGCCCGTGGGCTGGCACGGCACGGCAAGACACTTTTGTAAATTTTTTTTTAAACCAGGCGATCGATCGCCACATAAATGGCGATCGATCGCCTAGAGGCAGTAAGCTAATACAGGGGGTTGGCGATCGATCGCCACATAAATGGCGATCGATCGCCTAGAGGCAGTAAGCTAATACAGGGGGTGGCGATCGATCGCCACAAAAATGGCGATCGATCCCCAATGTCCAACGGTCAGAAAAATAGCCGTTCAACGGATTTTTTTAAAAAAAAAAAAAATTTGGTTGTTATATATATGTGTGTGTCGAGGAAACATTTTATCCTTAATCTGTAAGCTCTATATACTTGAGACGCTATACTCTCAATTTGTTCACGAAAGAAAGAAATTCGTCTTACGTTTGCCAAGACAAGCACAAGCAACAAAGCCAACACTCCTCCTAGCAAATATTTGGTACCTTTTATATTTGTTGCATTAGATAATTATAGTCTATATACATAATGGCCGATTCATCTTATAATGTGAATTATGATGATGAAATCGATCAATTCCAAGAAAATGAAGAAAGCACACCAAATATTCAATCATCAAGTAGAAGAACTTCAAAAAAAGAACTAACAATGTATGTCAACTATTCGATGTAGAAAATGTTGAGGGAAAGAGATCAAGCGCAGTTTGTAAAAAATGTAAAAAAGATTATGCATATGCTTCTTTTGGTGGTACAAGTCATTTACTAAGACACATGACTAAACATGAAAAAGAACCAACTGATGGTAACCAAACTACTCTTTTACAATTCGGTACTGGTAGTAGTAGTTTAAGTTTAGGTATTTTCACTTATAATGTTGAAAGAGATAGGAGAGAACTAGCTAAATACATCGTATGGGCGGAGAAACCTTTTTCAATGGGGGCGGATGCCAAATTCACTAATTATATTCATTTATGTTTGCAACCTCAACATAAACGTTCAAGGAATACTATTAAATCGGATGCATTCGCAATTTTTAATGAATATAAAGCAAATTTAATTATGTATTTAGGTAATCTTTCATTGAAAGTAGGGCTAACAAGTGATATTTGGACAACTTATCTTGGCAATGCATCATATCTCTGTGTTACAAGACATTGGATTGAGGATAACTGGGTGTTACATAAAAAAAATTTAGGTTTCACAAAAATTGATTGGCCTCATACGGGTGGAGTTATTTCCAATGCCATTATGCAAGTTACTAATGAATATAATATTAGTAATAAAATCTTCTCTATTTCATTTGATAATGCAACTAATAATACTGGTACAATTAATATATTAAAAACTTATTTGAAACCAATTTTAAATGGTGATCTTTTTCATATTCGTTGTGCATGTCATATTTTAAATTTGTGTGTGCAAGATGGATTGAAACCACTTGAGCTTCATTTAGAAAAAATAAAGACTACTCTTAAATTTCTTAATGGTTCAGTTGCTAGAAAACAAGACTTCAAAAGTTTATGTATTTATCATGGTATGAATTATAAACATTTTCCTTATGATGTTCCTAATAGATGGAATTCTACATATTTAATGTTGCAAGCATGTTTACCTTATAGAAATGTGATCACTTTATTTTTTAATGAAAGGATGACCGAACATTTGCATATTGAAGAAACTGATTGGGAAATTGCTTCTAATATTTGTAATTTTTTAGAACCGTTTTATGATGCTACCAATTTATTTTCGGGCTGTTATTATCCAACTTCTTCAATATTTTTGAATAAAATTTATGAAATTAGTGAATGTTTGCATTACATAGATCTGATCCGTTTTTTACAGGTATTGTCGAACCAATGGAGTATAAATTTAAAAAATACTGGAAAACTATTCCTATGTTGAATTGCTTGACATCAATTCTGGATCCTAGATTAAAATTATATAGTGTAGAAATTATAATAGAATCTTATTACACCAACATGGCTTATTAAAATATTAATATTAATCAAGAGAAAGAGCGCATTAATAAATGTTTGTTTGCTTTGTTTTCTTTATATGATTCGTTACATAATTCTAGAGCAACTCCAGTAAGAGAAAGTGGTAGTAGTGATGCTAGTAGTAGTAAGGGTTCTGTGTGGACAATGTTAAGAAGAAGACAAGACACTACTTTCGCTTCTTCTAGTTCTAGTTCTAACACATCTTCATTTACTGAGCTTCGGTTATATCTAAACCAAGTCATAAATTTCACTGAACAAGAATTAGAAACTTTTAATGTTTTGGCCTGGTGGAAAGACAATGATAGACGTTGGCCAGTACTTTTCATAATGGCACGTGATTTACTAACTCCTCGATATCCACAGTTCCATCGGAGTCTTGTTTTAGTGCAGGTTGAAGAGTCATTGATGAAAAAAGAAGTAGAATGAAACCAAACACTGTGGAGATGTGTATTCTTTTAAAGGATTGGTTGGATGCTGATAGTCGCTTACAAGGTTTGGGAGGACATGGTGTTTTTCGGATGAAAATGAAGAAAACTAACATATTTTTTAAACTCTTTTGCAATTTATTATTTACTTTTGTTCAATGTAATTTGTAGTTTTTCAATTTGTAGTCAATATATTTTTATTTTACAAGTATATTGTAACAATATATATTTTTATAATATTATTATATTTATATAATTAAAATTAAACAATAAATAAATAAATAAAACGAAAAAAAGAAAAGAAAATTTGATTTAGGCCGTGCCGGGCCAGCCAAATAACGAGTGCCGGGCGGCACGGCCCTCTAACGAGACGGGCCGTGCCTGGTACGACCCGTCTCGTTAGAGGGCCGTGCTGGCCCGGCACGAAACAGTGCCGGGCGATACGAACATACGGCCCGTTTGACATCTATACATCTCGTTATAAAACATCTCAGCATTATAAAACATAATTCTCTCCGTTTTGATAAAAAAAATCCAAAAAATTTAAATGAATTATCTTCTCACATGAATAAATTAAATTTGAACGACGAATCTGACGGTGGAGAAGCAGGTGATTCAAATTAAAGCAACGCATAGGATTCCGTGAAAATCATTATTTTGGCATCAGAACTTGCGAAACATGTTAGTAAGGCCCTACGGTTCTGATGAAAAGTACCGATCATCGGGGAATATGATGTCGTTTTACAGGACACGAGCTTTTTTGTGTTGTATCGGAAATGTTACGATATTATCGGAGTATTTTTATATTAATATCATATCATGACAATTTTTAGCAACATAAAATACTTTGATAATAATATTTGTTGTACCGAAAGGGGCACTGTTCCACACTTGTTTTTTTATTTTTTCGTTAATTTTATATTATTATGATCACCAAACCAAAAAAAAAAGTTTATATTATTATTTATTGTATCGAAGTTTTAAATTTCTGAATGTGAGTCACTCCATTGGGTTCTTCAATAATTTCGAGTGAAGTAAATGCATCTTTTGGGTACAGTTAGGCTGCGTAATTAGTTGCGTCAGTTCGGATATGACTCGAAACCAAACTAAGTTAGCCCGATTTAAAACCAGAACTAGGCTAATCAGTTTCTAACCGCTCCAAACCCGCTAATATGACCTTACAACCAGAAACGTTAGTGGGGAAGCTGACTACATGCGCGGAACCGGAACCGGTAATTTTTTTAAAAAAATAAAATAAAATAAAAGAAAGCAACTGCTGTTTTACCGGAACATCCCGGAACCGATTGCGACCGAAACCAAGTTCGATCCAGGAAGAAACCGGATCGATATCGGATCGTATCAGATTCCTTACCGGATCGGACCGATTCATGGCATTATCGGATCCAGAACCAGCCAGTTCCATATCAATTTGGACTGATCGATCTGATAAGCACCCCTATCTACCGGGCATGTCCAACCCAACACCAAATGGAGTGAAACACCATTTTTTTTTGCGTTATCCCGTCCCAGGCTATTTGGTGCGTCAGATTAGCGTGAGATTTGTTGCTGCTCCATACAACTTGCCTTTTTTAATCTTTTATAAAAAAAATTTGTTTTATAAAATCATGGGCTGTGAAGATCTGCTGTTGCATATAAAATAATGGGTTGGGGAAGCTACGGTTGATTTAAGCTTGGAAATGGAAGCTATTACCGATGGATTGTTGTGAAAAGAGATCAAACATACAAATAGAAATACTTTATTTTTTAAAGTTTAATTGTATTAATTATGGTGTTATATTATTATATGTTAATTCCATTTCATTTTTTACCAAATTAATTAACTAAATCTTGATTGTATGGTATTATATCATTATAAATATATTTGTAATAGATAATTGATTGGATAAAATAATTATTATAAATAAAATTAACAAGAATATTGTAAGGAATATTCTTTTTGAAGTAAAGTTTGGAGTAGATGGATTGGTTTTTGAGTTTTATATTTGGTACAAAAATTGTATTATCTTGATGCAAAACTTGCACTAAAATAAAATTTTGGGTTGGAGATGGCCTAATAAATTTTTTGCAAATTCATATCATACATACATAACTTATTGAACGATGACTCAATATTAAAATATAATATATTTTAAATTTAAGTAAATAAAATGATATAATAATTATTTTAGACCAATCATATTAATATTAAGTTGGTCCATAATTATAGCAAAATCGGGTCTATATAAATATTTTTCTTAAATAATTTATTTTACAACTAAAGGCAAGAGCTCTACCACATCGATCACTTACCCAGTCATCACAGTCGATTTTATGTGTGTCACTCCTCACAAGATTAAGGCAACCTAAAGCTGTGAACCAGTTATTACTTCAACGGTCTGCGAAAACATTTAGGATGCATTTGGATTGAGCGATTTGAAGCTATGTATTTCAAATCCATTTAATTATTTGGATGAATTTATTTTAAGTGCATTACATCTTTACTATTTTTTGTAAATGTAATTGTAATTGTGATATATTTGAACTATGTCTAAAATATTTGTTATTTTAAATCCAAGTTTTAAATCTATTATTAGATCAAATCTCTCCGTTTAAATGAAATTCATCCATCCAAACACAATCTCAGAATATTTGTCCTCATATAAAGAATCAGCATAAAAAATAACTCTGAGGATGAAGAACAAATCCATTTGCACATTTCCAGAAGGAAATATAAATATCATGCTCAAAAAATAACAGCTGCGCACAGGCTTACATCTTTCAGAAGGTCTGGATGGTTTCTTCCAAGTAAACTAGCCACCTGACACAATAAAAAAATCCATTTAGTTTGGTGACCTCATGGTTCACCGACACAGTCATGGAGGACGTCGCGGAGGCTTTTTCAATTCTATTGATATTTCGCGGAACATACAAGGTGTGTGTATATACGCTAGTATATATAAGGCGCAGACTCAAGTTATGTTTTCAAACGTGGCCGAAAATTTAAATGAGTTCGGTTAATAGGGTTGCATCATAAAACCCCAACATATTTTGTAGGGGAAAGTTCAGGCCGGTACCCAATGGTAAAACTTTATTCATTATAGTCCATGAAAAAAACTTTCAATCATTTAAGTCTATTTTAGATTTAAATGACAAATGTGCCCTTAATAAGAAAATGCTGCAATATTAGAAATTTTCAATTTTTTCCTTTCAATACTTTGTTCGAGATCCTCCTTTCACCACTGCGATTCAAATCTCCTCGTAAATCTCTCTCACCAGATACGATTCCTTACAGTTGGTTTTTCTCTCAATCTCTTCGATTTTCCGTTTCATCAAGATTTTTTTTTCAATTCTGATATGTGTGTGTGTGTGTGTAAGTGTATATATATATATATATATACTGTTTGTTGTCTTTTGAGGTTTTTTAGTTATGATTCATTGGTGTCCGTGCTTCTTTGCTCATTTTCAGAGTTTACAGCCTAAAACTTGCAACGAAGAAGATGACCCAGAGAAAAATTAATTGGTGCATGAAAATTATAAAAAATAACTGGTGCACTAAAATTATTAACCGTAACCGATACACGAAAGATTGAAAACCAGCAACTGATGCATGAAAAATGAAAATCAGTAACTGATGCACGAAAATTAAAAAGCAGTAATTGATGCACGAAAATTAAATCAGTCACTGATACACAAAACATAGAAAAAATATGTGATGCACGAATCATAATTGCAAGTGGGTGATGCACGAACCATACAATTAAGTAAATGATGCACGAACAATTTAATTTCGTGCACCAGTTACTATATTTCGTGCACCAGTTTGGTTTTTTACAAATTTTGTGCATCAGTTAATTAACACAAAGTTCGTGCATCAGTGTTGTATTTTCGTGCATCAATGTTATATTCTCGTGCACCAAGATTATATTTTCGTGCACCAATTACTTTTTATAATTTTCGTGCACCAGTTACTTTTTATTGTTTTCGTGCACCAGTTACTTTTTATGATTTTCGTGCACCAATGTTATATTTTAGTGCATCAATTACTTTTTTATAAATTTCGTGCACCAGTTACTTTTTTATCGTTTTCGTGCACCGGTTAATTTTTATGATTTTCGTGCACCAATGTTATATTTTCTTGCACCAGTTAGTTTTTATAATTTTCATGCACCTGTTACTTTTTATAATTTTCGTGCACCAATTACTTTTTCTCTGTGTCATCTTCTTCGTTGCAATATCTTGTTGTTAGGCTGTAAATTTTGGAAATGAGCAAACAAGCACGGGCACCAACGCATACCTTACTTCTTCATCCATATGCATCAGTCAAAGCCATGAGAGATTTTTTTATTTATAAAAAAACATACCAACAGACTTTCGATATCTATAATTTAGCATCGGTATTCAAATTTATAATTCACATTTACACACAGTATATACACACACGATGGAATGCGTAGAGTAGATCCAGAAATTATATGTGCAGAGTAGTCCGATGTCTTCTTCGATTCAAAAAAATTTCAATTGCTACGAACAATTTAGATGCTTCAATTCAAACATATTTCATGTGCATAACATTTTATCAAATAATTTTTAGGTCGGGACGACGAGATGAGGCGATAAGATGATGAAGAAAATAATGAGCTGAGAATCGTCGAAAAGTTGGAGATTTTACATGCAGAGTGGGAAAAGAGATGACGTATAGAGTTAATCTAAAATTAGGTTTATAGTTTTTTTATAACTTAATGGTATTTTGGGAACTAAAAAAGACCTTTGCAAACCAACTATTTAAAAAGTGAACTTATGTGAATATAATTATCTCCTAAGCGTATTTTTTTGTAAACATTATTTTTTGCCAGACTTATTTGAATTAACTTTCTGGAAACAGAATCAATATACAATTTCCCCAATTTTGTACCTCAGAATCTGGGCCTTAATACTTTCGAAATAGAACATCTTGGGCCTTCTTAACCAAGTCCAACCCAATAGGTAATAAAATAAGAAATGATTCGTGAGGCCCAAATTCAAAGAAAGTTTGACTCAAGTTTCAGAAATACAAAAAATAGGCATACAGATCCATCCCGGACCCTATGAGATAACGCGCACATGGTGTGGAAATGCGATAGTTTTCCCGTGCCAAAATTTTTTCCCTACCTATTTTGATCCATAATAATTGATGTATGGTGTTGGATTTGAGTTGAAACAACGTTAGGACACTTGTTGCAGGTAGTTGGAGCGGTGGGGACTAAGATGCGAGGCTTCGCCGGGAGTTTGGTTGAACCCCCCTTTATATCAATTTGGTGTAATTAAATAATTTCTTTCGAAGTTATAGAAAATAAACCAGAGTTCAATGTTTAAAATAGTTTGGAAAACAATCAATTCTACACATTAGAGACATTTGTCTGAAATGAGAAAATTAAAAATAGCATATTTAAGATATTAATCAATGTAACTTAAACATAAACTATGTTATTTTTACCAAATTACGGTTTTATAATGTATAATTTTGGGCAATTTTAATAAAATAATATAGAAATATAAATTAATTTAAAAAATAATGTTGTTAGAAGGCTGTTAACAAAGAAAGGAGAGCTTGAGATTCTTTAAAAAAAAATATAAAATAGAATCACGAACAGAATTCGTGTTTATTTTTTTCCAATTTTTTTAAAGAATAAGGAACTCCGTCCGTTTGCGATTCTTAAAAAAAAAAATAACAATGGCGAACAGAGTTCGGAATTTTAGTTAAACAGCCCGTGAGTCTCAGCTTTACAGCCACAGAGAGTCACGGGCAACTTTTATTAATTTTGTTAAAAAACAAAAAACAAAACAAATTTTATGCCTTTAAAATGCAGAAGTTGAGGCTGAACGCATTCAGATTTCACAATTTGATTTGCAAGCTTCTTCTTCTCGTATTTTCTATTGAAGGTAATTTGAACTAACTTACTTTTGTAAATTTTTCGATTATTGGCTGTATATTTGCATGGTAACTGTTAATATTGTGTAATTTTTGTAGGTTTGAACATCTTAATTTTGAGTTTCTAAAAAAAATATTGATTTTGAGGTATGTTTTCATAAAATTTTATAATGATATATTCTAGATATGGTGTATCTTATATATATTATGTGTTGTAAATTGGTGAATTTTAAATTAGAATGATTGTCGGAAAAAATATTAATACTCCTTTTGCGAATTAAAAAAAATTAGTGGGAAGGAAGAAGTAAAATAAGAAGAAACACGAACATTTGTGAATCAAATTGATGTTTTGTTGTACTATGGTGGTCGCATATCACACGATGAGATGACTGTTAATTACGATTGACCGCCAATAAGATTGTGAATGCCTTGAAATATTGCAATATCTGAGTTGTTGACGATACTGTATGAACAGATAGATATCGATATCCAAAAATATTCACGTAAATGCTCGATTCGCCCAGAAGTATTATTGAAATTTGAGCATTTACTAGAAATCACAAAAGACAATGATATTTGGTTCTTCTTTGACCCCGAAGTTAGAAATGTTGGTGTTAATTTGTACATTGAGGCATAAGAAATGCACCACCGTAATGTGCATAACATCCAATTTATGTGATCCCCGGGAATTAATGGTGATAATCCCGGTATGGTAATGATCCTTAATGGATTTTAATTGTGGCAATTATGAATTAATTACGGTATTGGGACTCCCGAGGATTTTAAATCCTGTATTTAGAGTTGTTGGATCTAAGGGTTGAGATTGTATTCTCATCGTGGTGAAAAACCTTGGAATTGGGTTTTTAGTTGGATCTGGGGTGCTTTGAGTTGGGGCTGGTAATGAAAATTGAGATTGAGAGGTAATTATTGAACACAGATGATTTTTAATGAGCCATGATGTATTTGTGGAGGACTCAGGATTTTGGAGCCTTGGTGATATATATACCAAGTGGACTCAGTGTTCAGTCATTTGTTTCATCTTTCCTCTCTCTCCCCTCTCTCCCTGCAATTCCCCTCCGTTGAGCCTTAAACGCATTGTTGAGTTTAATGCTTAATTTATCTCCGAATTATTTATGAGTTTTGATGATCAACAAAACTTGTGTTTGTTATACTAATGTGTCTACTTAGTGTACAGGTTTAGATGGTTAAAAGTGGAATGTGTGAAGAAAATCAAATCTGCAAGGACTGGGCAAGATCGCCCCAGGCGATGGTGATCATCGCCTCAGGCGATGGCTGCCATTCAAGTCATCGCCACGCACATCGACTGAAGCGACGCCGAGGACCGCGTGCATGGGGAGATCGCCTGAGGCGATGGCTAGATCGCCTGAGGCGATGTAGAGTTCGTTTGAGGCGATGGAGACTTTGTTTGAGGCGGTGAAACTTTATGATCATTTGAGGCTACGTCATTATTTTTGGATGACGATCGCATGAGGCGATCAGTACATCGCCTGAGGCGATCTGTGCAAGTTCGTGACCGTTGGAGCGCAGCGATGGTGGATCGCCCGAGGCGATGTCCGAGGCTATCTTGGAGTGATTCAAGCCTTAAGTGTAGCAACGGCTAGTAGGAGCCTTCTACACTATAAATATGGATGTTTTGGAGCATTTTTATGACAAGAAACAAGAGTGTACACTACAAGAAAGCTTTGCTCAATCAAAATTACTCTAGCATTGCAAACTTCATACATTTGTGTTGTATTGGAGTTTGTAATTTATTTCTTTGTGAGAGATCTTTTGATTCTTCGTGTTGGTACACCGTGAAGGTGTTATTTGCTTATTATAAGGTCATCCAACATCGACGCAAATTGGAAATTGTATAAGTCATCAACAAGTGAAGCTGGTCCAACTGTGTGGCTATCCTTGGAGCCCTTAAGGCCAAGAAGACTCGTGAAGAGTGTGGGTAACTCGGGAAGAGTTTTTGTGTGGCTATCCTTGGAGCCCTTAAGGCCAAGAAGACTCGTGAAGAGTGTGTGACTCGTGAAGAGTGTGTTGTGGCTAACTTGGAGCCCTTAAGGCCAAGATCAAAGTTGTTCTAGTGGAACCTCGATTGGACGTTTTCTAGCCGGGAAGAGGAGACGTAGGCGATTCATCGCCGAACTTCTATAACAAATATTTGTGTCATTTATCGCTTTATTTTATTTACGCATTTATTTATTTCTTCATATTGTTTATTTGTCGATTGACATCAAGTCTTCCGCAGCGCAAACTCGACAATTTGCAAATTCATTTAAAACGCTAAAGTAGCCAATGAACCTCATTCACCCCCTCTTCGGTTCCATCAAGTGGTATCAGAGCCATTTGATTTTTGTTTTAAATCAAATTCTTTTTATGGCTAATCTAGCAAGTGAGTTTGCTCAAGGTCAATCGATCAATCGACCGTCGCTCTTCAAGGGAGATAACAACGGATATTGGAATAATAGAATTTCTCTATATATCCAATCCGTAGATTATGACATATGGAAGATAATTGTAAAAGGTCCACATATTCCTTTAAAGGAAATGTTCCCAAAGAAATGGACGACTTTACAAGGGCGGATATGATTTTAATTTCTCAAAATGCTAAAGCTAATATTTTGCATTGTGCTTTAGATATGAAGGAGTACAACCGGATTTCGATGTGCTCAACCGCGAAGGAGATTTGGGACAAACTTCAAATTTGTCACGAGGGAACCAATCAAGTGAAGGAGACAAAGATTGATCTATTGCAACTCAAGTATGAAACCTTTGAGATGGAGTCCGGAGAAAACATTGATTGAATGTTTAGAAGGCTCATTCAAATCATCAATGAGCTTTCCCAACTTGGAGAAAAGTATCCTTCAAAGCAAATATGGAGAAGAGCCCTTAGAGCCTTACCACAAGAATGGGATGCCAAGAGGACAGCTATCATCGAATCCAACAAAGGAGATAGTGCATCATATGATCTTGATGAACTTCATGGTACCTTGGTGACCCATGAGCTTGAGGTGTCAACACGGAAGGGAATAAAGGATGAAGATAAATCTATAAGAAAGGGGATAGCCTTGGTCGGGAGGAAAGATCAATCCGATGATGAAGATGATGAAGAAATGATCTTGTTCACAAGAAAGTTCAAGAAATTCTACAACAAATATAACAAGCCAAAGACCTCCGGTGCCACCAAACATGATTCCAAACAAGAGGTAATGTGTTACAATTGTCAATATAAAGGTCATTATGCTAATGAATGTCCTAGGAAGAAGAATGAGGATAAAGGGAAGAAGAAAGCTTTAATGGCCACATGGAGTGATAGTGACTCCGATAAAGAAGAAGCAACAAACCTTTGTCTCATGGCCAAAGATGATGCAAATGACGAAGAAGAGGAAAGCAACGATGAGGTACCATCTTTTGATGAGTTATTAGAAACATATAATGAGTTTATTGATGTTCTTGGCAAAACCAAGATGAGTAACAAATTGCTCAAGCTTTAGTTAGCCAAGAGAGATGAAGAAAACAATTCATTGAAAAAAGAATTAAGTTCTTTGAAGAAATCCTTTTGCAAGTTTAGTGAAAGTAGCATAAAGTTGGAAGAATTGCTTGGCTTGCAACGATATAGCGTCGATAAAGCTGGACTAGGCTTTTCAAGCAAATCTAAAACTTTTTCAAACTTGTTGGCTAAAACTAAGCATAATTCCGCTACTTGCACTTATTGTTGTAAGGTTGGTCATATAAGAAACAAATGTAGATTTGTCAAATATCAATACCAACCAAACAAGAGGTGGAAATGGATTCCAAAGGCATCGATGAAAGCTAACCCGCAAGGACCCAAAAATCAAATGGGTACCAAAGAACCTCCAATCCAAAATTTGTTTTGTAGGAACAACAAAGGGAGAGATGATGAAGGAACTAGCACCTCAAGAGAGGAAATCATCTTATGCACCACAATAGAGGAAGCACGAGGTAAATGACCGATGATATGAACTCACTCATATCATCCAAAGGTAAATTTATTTTGAGCATCATATTAGCATAATTAGCTATTTTGCTTGGTTAATGTTCCTTGAATTGCATATTATAATTATGTTGTGAAATTCAATTACTTTAAAGGTGATCTTTGGGAAATTGAATTTTAAGTACATGTTGGAACCGAAGAGTGGGGGTGAATGAGGTTCCTTGGCTACTTTAGCGTTTTAAAATGAATTCGCAAATTGTCGAGTTTGCGTTGCGGAAGACTTCAAGTCAATCGATCAATAAATAAAATGAAGAAATAAATAAATGCGTAATTTAAATAAAGATAAAGAACACGAGAATTTGTTATAGAAGTTCGGCGATGAATCGCCTACGTCTCCTCTTCCCGGTTAGAAAATGTTTAACCGAGGTTCCACTAGAACGAAAATGATATTGGCCTTAAGGGCTCCAAGTTAGCCACAACACACTCTTCCCGAGTAAAACAGCTCTTCACGAGAAACACACTCTTCACGACTCTTCTTGGCGTTAAGGGCTCCAAGGATAGCCACTCACAACTCTTCCCGAGTTACCCACACTCTTCACGAGTCTTCTTGGCCTTAAGGGCTCCAAGGATAGCCACACACTTGCACCAACTTTACTTGTTGATGACTTTTACAATTTCCAACTTGCGTCGGTGTTGTACCCAATAACACCTTCACGGTGTAACAACACGAATAACACAAGACTCTCACACAAGAAATGAATCACAAACTCCAATACAACACAAATATATGAAGTTTGCAATGCTAGATAGAATTTGAATAAGCAAAGCTTTCTTGTAGTTTATAGACTTGTTTCTTGTCATCAAAATGCTCCAAAACATCCATATTTATAGTGTAGAAGGCCCCCAAGGCTCCTACTAGCCGTTGCTACACTTAAGGCTTGAATCACTCCAAGATCGCCTCGGACATCGCCTCGGGCGATCACCATCGCCGCGCCCCAACGGTCACCAAATTGCACACATCGCCTCAGACGATGTCCCGATCGCCTCAGGCGATCAATACCAAAAATCAATGCCGTAACTTTGGTTGCTCACAAATCTTCATCGCCTCAAACAAAGTCCTCATCGCCTCAAGCGTTCCAGGCATCGCCTCAGGCGATCAAGCCATCGCCTCAGGCGAACTTGCCCTGCGCGCGGGCCTCGACGTCGCTTCAGTCGACATGCATGGCGATGTCCCTCCTGGCAGTCATAGCCTGGGGCGATGATCACCCTCGCCTGGGGCGATCCAGCCCAGACTTTGCACAATTGATTTTATTCAACCAATCCACTTTTCAACCATTAAACATGTACACTAAGTAGACACATTAGTATAACAAACATAAGTTTTGTTGATCATCAAAACTCATAAATAATTCGGAGATAAATTAAGCATTAAACTCAACCATGCGTTTAAGGCTCAACAATCTCCCCCTTTTTGATGATCACTAAAACTTGATAAACTTGAATATGTAATATGCATGAAATGTGAGTAAACAAGACTCCCCCTTAACAATTGCATAGCACATACAAGATTACCAAGTAAAGCATAAAAAGCTCTCCCCCTCAAACTATGCATATATTAAACTACAAGTTTATCACAAAATTCTCCCCCTTTTTGTGATAATAAAAAAAGCACAAAATTCGAATAATCATATCACAAGTATATGTTGACACATAGCCATATTTTAACAATTTACACATGTTCCTCATCAAGCATGTAATAGCCATAACAATCATAAGATTAAATCTTTTAGAGAAAGACAAACATGCGTTTAAGGCAATCAACAATGAATTCTAAATATTGCAAAGTGTGCATATGTTCATGCACTCATGCCAAATAGACGTTAAAATTCTCAAAGCATCATTTGATAAGATAATAAAATTATTAAGGTCATGATAGCATTATATCAAAGATTGAGCATCCAAACAATTATATGATGCTTAATCACATTTAATTGCACATTTTCACATTGCATATTCAAATTTATTCAAGGCATATCAAGATAGTCACTAAAAAGAGATAAGCATAAATCATGCATCAAAACAATTTATATGTGCATATGCTAAGGGGAAATGCATTTTACTATCAATGAATATTGAGCTTCATTATTTATTGGTCACAATTAATTTGTGCCAATGAACTTTTGACTTGCTCTTTTTAAATGCACAAAATAAATTTATCTTTGATGACAAGAGTACGTTCTTGTCATTGGTCCTATACCTCGCTCTTCTTCTATTGTGGTGCATAAGATAATCTCCTCCCTTGAGGTGCTAGTGCCTACATCCTCCATCCCTTTGTTGTTCCTACAAAACATTTTTGATTTGGGATTCTTTGGTTCCCATTTGATTTTTGGGTCCTTGCGGGTTAGCTTTCATCGATGCCTTTGGAATCCATTTCCACCTCTTGTTAGGTTGGTATTAGATTTTAGCAAATCTACATTTATTCTTTGTATGACCATCTTTACAACAATAAGTGCAAGTAGGAGAATTATGCTTAGCTTTAGCCAACAAGCTTGAAAATGTTTTAGATTTGCTTGAAAAGCCTAGTCCGGCTTTATCGAAGCTACAATGTTGTAAGCCAAGCAATTCATTCATCTTTAAACTATTGTCACTAAACTTGCAAAAGGATTTCTTCAAAGAACTTAATTCATTTTGCAATGAATTATTTTCTTCTTCTCTCTTGGTTACCTCAAGTTTGAGTAATTTGTTACTCATCTTGGTTTTGCCAAGAACATCAATAAGCTCATGATAAGAATCTAATAATTCATCAAAATATGGTACCTCATCGTCGCTTTCATATTCTTCGTCATTTGCGTCATCTTTGGCCATGAGACAAAGGTTTGTTGCTTCTTCCCCATCGGAGTCACTATCACTCCATGTGGCTATTAGAGTTTTCTTCTTCCCTTTATCCTCATTCTTCTTCCTAGGACATTTATTAGTATAATGACCTTTATCTTGACAATTATAGCATTTTACCTCTTGTTTGGAAACATGTTTGATAGCACCGGAGGTCTTTGGCTTGTTGTATTTGTTGAAGAATTTCTTGAACTTTCTTGTGAACAAGATCATCTCTTCATCATCGGTTTGATCTTTCCTCCCGACCAATGCTATCCCCTTTCTTATGGATCTATCATCCTCCTTTATTCCTTTCCGTGTTGACACTTCAAGCTCATGGGTCACCAAGGTACCATGAAGTTCATCAAGATAATATGATGCACTTTCTCCTTTGTTGGATTCGATGACGGCCGTCCTCTTGGCATCCCATTCTTGTGGTAAGGCTCTAAGTGCTCTTCTCCATATTTGCTTTGGAGGGTACTTCTCACCAAGTTGTGCATGCTCATTTATGATTTGGGTGAGCCTTCTAAACATCGAGTCAACGTCTTCTCCGAATTCCATCTCAAATGTTTCATACTTGAGTTGTAGTAGAACTATCTTTGTCTCCTTCACTTGATTTGTGCCCTCATGACAAATTTGCAATTTGTCCCATATTTCCTTTGCGGTTGAGCACATCGAGATCCGGTTGTACTCCTTCATATCTAAAGCACAATGAAAAATATTAATAGCTTTAGCATTTTGCGAAATTAAAATCATATCCGCTCTTGTGAAATCGTCCATTCTTTGGGAATACTTATTCCACCAACTTCCTTTAAAAGAATATGAGGACCTTTTACAATAATCTTCCATAGGTCATAATCAACGGATTGGATGTATAGAGAAATTCTATTTTTCCAATATCCGTAGTTATCACTCGTGAAGAGCGGATGTCTATTTGTCGATTGACCTTGAGCAAACTCATTTGCTAGATTAGCCATATAAAATTTTTGATTTAAAACAAAAATCAAATGGCTCTGATACCACTTGTTGGAACTGAAAAGGGGGGTAAATGAGATTCCTTGGCTACTTTAGCGTTTTAAAATGAATTTGCAAATAGTCGAGTTTGCGCTGCGGAAGACTTCAAGTCAATCAATCAATAAATAAAATGAAGAAATAAATAAATGCGTAATTTAAATAAAGATAAAGAACACGAGAATTTGTTATAGAAGTTCGGCGATGAATCGCCTACGTCTCCTCTTCCCGGTTAGAAAACGTTTAACCGAGGTTCCACTAGAACGAAAATGATCTTGGCCTTAAGGGCTCCAAGTTAGCCACAACACACTCTTCCCGAGTAAAACAACTCTTCACGAGCAACACACTCTTCACGAGTCTTCTTGGCCGTAAGGGCTCCAATGACAGCCACACACAACTCTTCCCGAGTTACCCACACTCTTACCGAGTCTTCTTGGCCTTAAGGGCTCCAAGGATAGCCACACACTTGCACCAACTTTACTTGTTGATGACTTTTACAATTTCCAACTTGCGTCGGTGTTGGGCCCAATAACACCTTCACGGTGTAACAACACGAAGAACACAAGACTCTCACACAAGAAATGAATCACAAACTCCAATACAACACAAATGTATGAAGTTTGCAATGCTAGATAGAATTTAATAAGAAAAGCTTTCTTGTAGTTTATAGACTTGTTTCTTGTCATCAAAATGCTCCAAAACATCCATATTTGTAGTGTAGGAGGCCCCAAGGCTCCTACTAGCCGTTGCTACACTTAAGGCTTGAATCACTCCAAGATCGCCTCGGACATCGCCCGATGTCCGAGGCATCACCACCGTCGCGCCCCAACGGTCACCAAATTGCACACATCGCCTCAGGCGATGTCCCAATCGCCTCAGGCGATCAATACCAAAAATCAATGACGTATCATTGGTTGCTCACAAATCTTCATCGCCTCAAACAAAGTCCTCATCGCCTCAAGCGTTCCAGGCATCACCTCAAGCGATCAAGCCATCGCCTCAGGCGAACTCGCCCTGCGCGCGGGCCTCGGCGTCGCTTCAGTCGACGTGCGTGGCGATGTCTCTCCTGGCAGCCATCGTCTGGGGCGATGATCACCATCGCCTAGGGCGATCCTGCCCAGACTTTGCACAATTGATTTTCTTCAACCAATCCACTTTTCAACCATTAAACTTGTACACTAAGTAGACACATTAGTATAACAAACACAAGTTTTGTTGATCATCAAAACTCATAAATAATTCGGAGATAAATTAAGCATTAAACTCAACCATCCGTTTAAGGCTCAACAATACATTATTATGATGTCATATTTAGGGGGAGGTAATTATAGAGCAATTTCAAAATTTCATTGGCACAAATTAATTGTGACCAATAAATAATGAAGCTCAATATTCATTGATAGTAAAATGCATTTTCCCTTAGCATATGCATATTTGAATTGTTTTAATGCATGATTTATTCGTATCTCATTATGGTAAATATGTTGATGTGCCATGAGTTCTCTTTGAATATGAAATGTTCAATTAAATGTGATTAAGCATGCTATAATTGTTTAGATGCTCAATCTTGGATCATAGAAATATGGTTTAAGATTTTCATATAACTTTATTGTTTTTATGGCCTCAATAATTTTACTCTCATCAATTGTTTATAATGATGCATTGAACAATCTAATGATTATTAATGCTTGAATTTTTTTGTAGAACATATGCACACTTTGCACAATTTAGAATTTATTATTGTTAATTGCCTTAAACACATGTTTGTTTTCCTCTAAATGATTCAAAATTATGCTTGTTATGGCTACTACATGCTTGATGAGGAACATGTGCTTATTGTTAGACTATGGATATGTGTCAACATATAATTATGCTACGATTATTTGAACTTCGTGCTTTTTGATTATCACAAAAGGGGGAGAATGTTGTGATAAACTTGGAGCTTAATACATGCATATTTTGAGGGGGAGAGTTTTTTGTATTATGCTTTACTTGGTTAAACTCGAATGTGCTATGCATTTGTTAAGGGGGAGTATTGTTTACTCATATTTCATGCATATTTCATTTACAAGTTTATCAAGTTTTGTGATCATCAAAAAGGGGGAGATTGTTGAGCCTTAAACACATTGTTGAGTTTAATGCTTAATTTATCTCAAAATTATTTATGAGTTTTGATGATCAACAAAACTTGTGTTTGTTATACTAATGTATCTACTTAGAGTACATGTTTAGATGGTTGAAAAGTGGAATGTGTGAAAAAAATCAAACCTGCAAGGACCGGGCAAGTCGCCCCAGGCGATGGTGATCATCGCCTAAGGCGATGGCTGCCATTCAAGGCATCGCCACGCACATCGACTGAAGCGACGCCAAGGACTGCGCGCATGGCTAGATCGCCTGAGGCGATGGCTAGATCGCCTGAGGTGATGCAGAGTTTGTTTGAGGCGATGGAGACTTCGTTTGAGGAGATGAAAGTTTATGATCATTTGAGGCTACGACATTTTTTTTTGGATGACGATTGCTTGAGACGATCTGTGCAAATTCATGACCGTTGGAGCGCGGCGATGGTGATCGCCCGAGGCGATGTTGAAGGTGATCTTGGAGTGATTCAAGCCTTAAGTGTAGCTACGGCTAGTAGGAGCCTTGGGGGCCTTCCACACTATAAATATGGATGTTTTGAGCATTTTGATGACAAGAAACAAGAGGGTACACTACAAGAAAGCTTTGCTCAATCAAAATTATTCTAGCATTGCAAACTTCATACATTTGTGTTGTATTGGAGTTTGTAATTTATTTCTTGTGAGAGATCTTATGATTAGTGTTATTTGTTTATTGTAAGGTCCTCCAACACCGACGCAAGTTGGAAATTGTATAAGTCATCAACAAATGAAGTTGGTGCAAGTGTGTGGCTATCCTTGGAGCCCTTAAGGCCAAGAAGACTCGTGAAGAGTGTGGATAACTCGGGAAGAGTTTTTGTGTGGCTATCCTTGGAGCCCTTAAGGCCAAGAAGACTCGTGAAGATTGTGTGACTCGTGAAAAGTGTGTTGTGGTTAACTTGGAGCCCTTAAGGCCAAGATCAAAGTTGTTCTAGTGGAACCTCGGTTGGACGTTTTCTAGCCGGGAAGAGGAGACGTAGGCGATTCATCGCCGAACTTCTATAACAAATATTTGTGCGTTTATCGCTTTATTTTATTTACGTATTTATTTATTTCTTCATATTGTTTATTTGTCGATTGACATCAACTCTTCCGCAGCGCAAACTCGACTTTTTGCAAATTCATTTTAAAACTTTAAAGTAGCCAATGAACCTTATTCACCCCCCCTTTTCAGTTCCAACACCCTCTTCCCCCTTTCATCCTTTTCTCCTTCCATGGAAGAATTGAGCAAGGCTCGATCTCGGAGCGAGATTTCTCGAAGATAATAAGGTATTGTTCTTCCCATCGCATTTATCTTCGATTTATAGTAGCATTGTGGTGTTTGGTCGAGGATGGAGATGGGTTTGAGTTTTTGATTTTTTTGAGGATTTGGGTGTTTAGGGAGGTTGTATGGCTCCTTGTTGAGGATTTATGATGTATGGGGTGTGGGGATTATTGTTTTGGAAAATTTTGCAAGAAAAAAGCCATTTTTGGCTGGATCAGGTCGAGGCGATCGATCCCTAGGGCGGGGAGATCGATCGCCGCTTCGTTTGTAAAATTTTGAGGAAGATGAACAGTGAGGCGATCGACCGCCTCAAATGAAGCAATCGATCGCCAGGAGGCAGTAGCCAAATACACTAACAGGCGACCGATCACCTGGAATGGAGCGATCGATCGCCCATGCGTACTTTTGAGAGGCGATCGATTGCCTGGGATGAAGCGATCGATCGCCAGTGCCAGTTTTGTGGGTATTATTTCTTGTTGAGTTTTCGATACATGCTTCGCTCGAGGTCTTTTAAAATGGTTAATCGTCATGGATTGATGATATAATTGGAGATTGTGAACGTGCTTGGGCGCGTGATTGCATGCTTGTTTATAATTGTGAATTATTTTATGTGTTAGCACATAATTCATCGGATCACGGGACTAAGGCAAGGTTGGGTTTGAACTACGGAATCATAAGGTACTTACAACGTACGAGCATAGCCATTTATATTATTGCAACTGTGAAATGCATGGTTATCTTTATTTGCAATAAATGGATATACACTAGGAATTATATGGTGCCGCTTTTGAGTGAGCAATGATTGGGATGTTGTCGCTGTTGAATGAACATCGGTTATGACGCTGCTACTGTCGAGCGTGCGTAAGGTTAAAATACCGCTATTGTGGAGCGAGCCATGGAATAGAACTATGTAATCATTGGTTAAAGATATGTGATATCTATGGTAATTTGTTTAATGGTTTAATTATATTTGATAATGAAATTGGCATGACAGGAATTGATTTAGTTCATCAATGAGATGATTAACTGGCTTTTGGGAATTTGATGGTTTCGGTTATTTTGAGAACATGAACAACACATGGGATCCCAGATGAGGATTATACCATACAGGGAGTATGTTTTAAAATTCAAGGCATTTACATTTTGTAAATTATGAACTGTAATATTGTGATTATTGGATTGGTTTTATTGGTATGCTCACCCCGTGTGGGGGTTGTCTCTGTTGGGTCAGGTGATACATTTACAATGATGGCTTTGGAGTTGAGCTCGAGCTATGGATTAGGAGTGCTTCCAGGATCGAAGTACCAGTACCGGTAGTGAGTAGAGCACCTTATACATTAAATACACATTCCTTCATTGGGTGCTCGCATGTGAGCACGTTTATATGTGTATATGAGCTGTATAAAGGGCTTGGTCTTTCTCTTTTCATTTATATGTTGCATCCAATTAACGCGAGAAATTGAATAATGAATTGAGAACATGTTAGTGTATTATAAGGGTGCATGCTATGTAAGTGGATTTGATTTGGGGAAATTGGACATTACATGGTTTAATGTAAGGAATTTTATTATTGGTATGCTATGCTATGGTAGCATGTGTTTCTTTCCCCCTGATTACATGATTCCATGCACTAAATATATGAGTTAATACACTAATAGCAGGTTAAAGGCACGTGGGTCCTTATATTAGTGTTATCAGAGTAGTGGTCTGGGGCTATTGGTATGCTCACCCCGTGTTGGGGATGTCTCTGTTAGTAGGAACATGTTAATGAACCATCCACAGGGTATTATATAGTGATGGTACATTCCGCTATGTTAATGGCGATGGTTCATGCCACCGGGTATTATATAGTGATTGTGCATTCCACTACATCTATGGCGATGGTTCATGCCACCGGGTATATATAGAGATGTTACATTCCGTTACATCTATGACGATGGTTCATACCGCCGGATATCTATAGCGATGCTCTATTCCGCTGATTCTATAGCGAGGGTTTATGTCGCTGATCCTATAGCAATGACTTATGCCGCTATGTACGTAGCACGAGATTATGCTGCCTTCGAGCGATGGGTGCTGCTTGCGTACCGCTGTTGGGCGATGGTTACAGGTATGCCGCTATTTTGTTAGCAATGAGTTATGGTATGTTGCTATTTTATTAGCATTATTGTGGATGTCATATGTTGACATGTACCGTCACGGGATGGCGATGACATAGTAGATGTTCTATGTAGACGTGTAGCGTCGTTTTGATGAATAATATGTCTGAGTGTGCGTGTTTAGTCGAATGGTTTGAGTGCCGATGGTGAGCACAAGGGGGTGTCTGCGTCATCGGTTGATGAGACAATTATACCGAGCAGGTTTGCTCGATGAATAATGGATGCACTGTACGGGTGAGTGTACCGCACCATGTATTTGAGGTAAATATTTTACGAGTACTGGTACCCTTTGGTATACTCGTTGGGATGGTTATGGCCAAGTGATTGGTGATAGGAGTAGTTATTGAGTAAACTACTTGTATTTGTCGATGTGACGTATGGTAGACATGGTCACACCCACACATGAAAGTGTGGAATGAATCCTAATGGATTAGGATTGCATTGTGGTTGAGTAAGGACACCAGGATGTCCATGCTTTGGTGTTTTAGAGAAATATTGGATGATGACCCACTACTCTAAATGGATGCTACGGTATGGTATACCGGGATGGAACGTATGATACATTGGTAGTTTGGTATAAACCTAAGGAGGTAGCGATCTGCTAGCCAGGAATTGTTGCAGTGCTATATTGAGCTTGTTGTAGCCATTATACTGCTCGCTGGAACAAAGTTTAGCGAATCGTATGATGATACGATGAGGGTATTTTGTGGACTCTTGTAGTCACCATGTGGCATGAGGTTTGAGGCAGGAAATACCTCACGGGAACGTTTATACGTTAAATGTTTTGAGGGACTTATTCTGGGACAACTCAATTTTGTTGGGAGTACCAACGTGAGTGTCGACAAGTCGTTGTTGGCTATGGTTGAGAACCCTTGCATATGGAAGGCAATGGGGGACACAATTGGAATTGTGGGATATAGTTAGTGGGGTGACACTACTGTATTGATTATATCTATTGTAGAGATTTGGATCGTACTGTCATGGAGACAGCTGGTATTGGTCGAAGGTTGATTGTGAATCAGCCACGGTAAGCATTGCCAGTGTTGGACTAGGTAATGGCTTTATATTTCCGGTGAGACGTACGAGGATACGTCTCTGGGGAGATGCTCGAGATGTGGAGTACTATGGCATTAGTACAGAGCATCATTAGTATGAGTATACGTGGTGTATATAGGCCTTACATTGGTAATAGTGGCAAGAATGCACTATTTTGAACCAGTGCGTATTTTTATTGGTTCTGAGATATATTTTGGTATAAATATATCCAGGTTTTCCGAACGGTGGTTCGAGGTTGGAGGTCATGGGTGCATGACACTCTCCCTGTGAGGAAGGCGGTATTTATATACCTACATTTTGGGAATCTGTGGAAGACTCGATGAGTCGGTTTGTGTGGTGTTGATGTATGAATCACACAATTGGTCGTTGGTCCGTCAATCATTATTCTCCGCGGGGTGAGAATAGCTGGGGATTGACAGTTGTAATTGGGACTTTTGGGTAAGATTGGTGATACCGAGTCGATTGCATTATGTATGCATGTAGTATTGGTGCTTAGACATGTATACCGGTGTGTATATACGAATGCCAGCATTTTTCTTGGTACTCGTCGAGCATATGGTTAGTGTGCTTGGATGAATGAATCTCCCGTGAGAGATTGTGGCACATTGAGATTGGTAATCTCAATGACACGGTGCATTCTGAAGAATGATCGTGAGGCCTGGTTGACTCCCTTGATGAGGGATTGTCGTGTCTTGAGGCCATGTTAATTCATTACTGGGTAGTTTGATAGCATCCCCGTGTTAGGATTGTTGAATCCTAGGATAAACGAGGGACGGCTGGGATTCAATATGTTGGATGTCGATGTCGACACGGGTGGTGAGAATACAATCGATTTTCTTGCATGTTCTCTGTGGGAACTTGAGACCTTGTGGAGTCTCGATGGTGTGTTTGGACCAAGATATGACTTCTTGGAACACACGGACGTAGGCATCTTTGGAGATGTGTTTGTGTCGATCGGTAGCCGTGAGTTGCCCGATCTGAGTTGCAAAATAATGCAACTACTCCGTTGATGGAGATGGATTTGGAGAGCGGAAACCGAGTTTAGTGTGAGAACACTGTTGTGTACTGGTGGTTTCCTTGGTAACGATGTATATTTAACATCGTAGACTAAGTCGTAGAGATATCATTTAGACGATATCTATGTTGGAATCACGCATGATTCGTTTGGATAGCGGTCAGGGGTTGACTAACTGTTTTTTGGTGGTTAGCATCGAGGTATGCTGACATCCTTCTGAGATTGTGATGGTTTGGGAGGTTTACTCCATTCCGGAGATTTAGTCCGAGGTTGGTATTCTCGCAGTTGGTGTGTCGTTCATGATGCACACATGATTTGACGATGCGAATCTGTTTGGATTGTGTGGTCTTGGCAGTACGTGAGGTACGCCTGCGCAAATTTCAGGGACAAAATTTTATTAGTGGGGGATAATTGTGATGCCCGGGAATTAATAGTGATAATCCCGGTGTGGTAATGATCCTTAATGGATTTTAATTGTGGCAATTATGAATTAATTACGGTATTGGGACTCCCGAGGATTTTAAATCCTGTATTTGGAGTTGTGGATCCAAGGGTTGAGATTGTATTCTTATCGTGGTGAAACACCTTGGAATTGGGTTTTTAGTGTGATCTGGGGTCTGGGGTGCTTTGAGTTGGGGCTGGTAATGGAAATTGAGATTGAGAGGTAATTATTGAACACATATGATTTTTAATGAGTCATGATGTATTTGTGGAGGACTGGGATTTTGGAGCCTTGGTGTTATATATACCAAGTGGACTCGGTGTTCAGTCATTTGTTTCATCTTTCCTCTCTCTCCCCTCTCTCCCTGCGATTCCCCTCTTCCCCCATTCACCCTTTTCTCCTTCCATGGAAGAATCGAGCAAGGCTCGATCTCGGAGCGATATTTCTCGAAGATAATAAGGTATTGTTCTTTCCCTCGCATTTATCTTCGATTTGATAGTAGCATTGTGGTGTTTGGTTGAGGATGGAGATGGGTTTGAGTTTTTAATTTTTTGAAATATTTTTGGATTTGGGTGTTTAGGGAGGTTGTATGGCTCCTTGTTGAGGATTTATGATGTATGGGGTGTGGGGATTATTGTTTTGGAAAATTTTGCAAGAAAAACGTCATTTTTGGATGGATCATGTCGAGGCGATCGACCGCCTCAAATGAAGCGATCGATTGCCAGGAGGTAGTAGCCAAATACACTGAGAGGCGATCGATCGCCTGGAATGGAGCGATCGATCTCCCATGCGTATTTTTTGAGAGGCGATCGATCGCCTGGGATGAAGCGATCGATCGCCAGTGCCAGTTTTGTGGGTATTATTTCATGTTGAGTTTTCGATGCATGCTTCGCCCGCGGTCTTTTAAAATGGTTAATCGTCATGGATTGACGATATAATTGGAGATTGTGAACATGCTTGGGCGCGTGGTTGCATGTGTGTTTATAATTGTGAATTATTTTATGTGTTAGCACATAATTCATCGGATGACAGGACTAAGGCAAGGTTGGGTTCGAACTACAGAATCATAAGGTACGTATAACGTACGAGCATAGTTTTTTTATATTATTGCAACTATGAAATGCATGGTTATCTGTATTTGCAATAAATTGATATACACTGGGAATTATATGGTTCCGCTTTTGAGCGAGCAATGATTGGGATGTTGTCGTTGTTGACCGAACATCGGTTATGACGCTGCTGCTGTCGAGCGTGCGTAAGGTTAAAATGCCGCTATTGTGGAGCGAGCCATGAAATAGAACTATGTAATCATTGGTTAAAGATATGTGATATCTATGGTAATTTGTTTAATGGTTTAATCATATTTGATAATGAAACTGGCATGACAGGAATTGATTTAGTTAATCAATGAGATGATTAACTGGCTTTTGGGAATTTGATGGTTTCGGTTATTTTGAGAACATGAACAACACATGGGATCCCAGATGAGGATTATACCATCCAGGGAGTATCTTTTAAAATTCATGGCATTTACATTCTGTAAATTATGAACTGTAATATTGTGATTATTGGATTGGTTTTATTGGTATGCTCACCCCGTATGGGGGTTGTCTCTGTTTGGGCAGGTGGTACATGTACAACGATGGCTTTGGAGTTGAGCTCGAGCTATGAATTAAGGGTGCTTCCAGGATCGAAGTACCAATGCCGGTAGTGAGTAGAGCACCTTATACATTAAATACACATTCCTTCATTGGGTGCTCAGATGTTAGCACGTTTATATGGGCTGTATAAAGGGCATGGTCTTTCTCTTTTCATTTATATGTTGCATCCAATTAAGGTAAGGAATTGCTAAATTAATTGAGAACATGTTAGTGTATTATAAGGGTGCATGCTATATAAGTGGATTTGATTTGGGGAAATTGGACATTACATGATTTAATGTAAGGAATTTTATTATTGGTATGTTATGCTATGGTAGCATGTGTTTCTTTTCCCCTGATTACATGATTGCATGCGCTAAATACATGGGTTAATACACTAATAGCAGGTTAAGGGCACGGGGTCCTTACAATATACTCAAGAGTTGGGCACATATATGTCAATGCTGACTGATCGTAACCTCGAGATACCGGCAGTCACACAAGGTCTTGCAAGTATTAGAGTTGAAAATAACTATGGTAGCAGTTCGGGTAATGTGGGACATAACATGTATAGAACTGAAGAGGTATATGGTGATTCAAGTGACGATGACAGAAATGAGTATGCAAACGCCGGTTATTTTGGTCCTGAAAACCATGTCGATTATGAACCAGAAGAGGCAGGGCTTAATGTTCTTGATGATAGCGACGAAGATGTAGCAATTGATGTTATATTTTAAACCATGTCCCAACAGAACGAGGGTCCATCTGTACATGAAGAGCAAGTTGAACCAACATGAAGAGCATTTCATTCATTCTTACTTATCCTTTTCTTTGTCTTCTAAATTATGCTAGCTATTACCATATATTTTCTTTGGAGGATGCGCATATGGAACAACTCAGGCTTAGATGCTCAAGTTTGAGTGAGGATGAAGAGATCTCACCGGGGGTCAGGCGTGTATTAGATCACAACATGGCTATTGCAGGGGAAGTGCATGAACTTGCTCTCGCGCAACAAAATAGATATGCTGTGCCTGCTCGACTGCTAGCTACCGGTAGGGGTGCCACCCGGAGGAGAAGACGATCAATTAGCTCTAATACTCCAGTAGATGCTCATGATGACATCCCTCCATTTACAACTGGCACATATGATGCAGGTGGTGTATCAACGTCGCAGCGTCCATCATTCCACTATGATGCAGCATCTTCTGATTACTATGTGCCCCAACCTGAACACCAGGAAGAGCCATCCCCATATACTCCGTATATATCGGATCCAAACCAATCATATGGTGGATTCTCATATATTAATCTTATGCTTTGAGTATCCCGTTCTTCACAATTACGTCCATATTTTAATGTCTCTCATGTTGCATTCTCCAATTTGACTCCATACTATCGTGATATTGGTGAGTCCAGTGCCAAATTAGACCTGATCAAACACAAAAAATAATGTTAGGGAAGCTGAGCCATCTAGAACCACAAAGACATATACATAGACGTGATTGTGGGATCGGAGGAAATATTTAGATTTAATGCAAATAATATTGTATTTGTATGATTGAAATAAAAATAAAAATAAATGTGTATATACCATTTCAAATCATCTAATTATTTATAAAAATTCTCTATGATTTAAATTTTTGTCCACAAATTTAAACTAATTTTAATTTTTAAACTTGTCTTGGTTCATAAACCTAATATGTAAAAAAAAATTTAATCCAAAAAAAACTCAATTATTTAAAATATAAATCAAATCAATAAATATAATATAATATAATTTTTTTAAAAAAACAAGAAACGTGATCTAATATCACGTTTCTTGTGGATTTTTTTTTTTTTGAAAAAACATTTAGGGGGCTGTATTGGTTATAGACTTTTATTGACTTTTAATGACTTTTATGGAGTTTAAAAGTATAGAGGTATTCAATCCAGACTTTTATATACTCTACAAAAGTCTAATTGTATTCAAGACAGACTTTCCTAGAGTTTTAAAAAGTCAGGTGGTATTCAAACTTGAATTTTTAAAACTCCATAAAAGTCTATAAGTATCCAAAATCTCATGGACTTTTAATGACTTCTGTTGAAATCTTTATGTACAAACTTTGATGCCCCATGTACATCCCAAAAAAGTTAAAAATTCTCCACCACTCCTAGTAAAGATTTGGAATGACTTTTAATTCCTAATTACCCTCATCTCTCTTTACTCTTTGCTATTTTCATTTCCGACACGACCACCTCCCCATTGGCTTTTCTTTCACTGTTTTCTACATGTACCATTTCTTTAATTCTAATGCGCGGCTCTTTCTTCAATTATTTTTTTTTTCACATATTGTTTTTTATCCAAATAATACTAATATTTACACAAGTATTTTGATAAAATAGCAAGTTAATGTGCTCAATTTTATATTAGATGATAGATTTTTAAAACGATTGTATGGTTCTATATCTATAAACAATTATAATAAATATTTTTTAAAAATAAAAGATATTTATAACGATATAAATTATCATTTTTAATGTAAAAAGTATGTTTTAAGAATTTTTATAGTAGTCAACTATCATCAAAAAATATTTTAAGTTTATAAAATGTCATTTAATAGAAAACTTTTGTTTTAAAGATTACAATTATATAGCAACATTAACTGAATCTTCAAAGTCGTCATCTTGAAGATGTAAAAAAGTTGTTCAATATTTGCCATGGAAAATAATTGAATAGGTATTTTTTACATTTTTGACTGTTCAATAAGTAAAATATGTTACATTAATAGTAAAAAAAAATTTTATGTTGAAGAAGTTATTTATGTTCAATTGTTAGTTCAAATAAATCAATTATAAGTTATAAAATCTATAGAGTCTATAAAATTCTTTTGATAATTCCGTGTAATTCTATAAAAGTTATTAGAAAGCTATCAATTTCATAAAAGTCCATCATTTAAAAAAGTCATTAAAAGTCGATAAAGTCCATAGAAATCTATTGAAAAAGTCTACGAGACTCTATACAAATCTTTTCATAACTCCATGGAATTCTATAAAAGTCAATAGAAATCTATCAACTCCATAAAAGTCAATCTTTTAAAAAGTCATTAAAAGTCAATAAAAGTCTAGATTGAATATACCCCCTAAGTTATGGGCACGGAAATTGGGACAAAAAACGCCAAAACGATTCATGTTTCTTCTTTTTAATTTAAATAAAAAAATAAAAAATTACCAAGCAAAGAAATGTGAATTCGTATCGCGTTTCTTTAAAATCGTACGGAATCGCGTTTCACGCTAGTTCCACAAACTCCTCCTTTACAACCTTATTTATTGAATTTTTCTTTATTTTTATATTATTTAATTAATTTAGCCTATAATTTTGCTCTCAATGATCATTGATATTATTTCTGAAGTAAAATACATTAGCCCAGTGGCCCACCACGTTCCTTCGAATGTGGATGGAAATTTTAATTGTATTTCAAAAATTGGAATCATAATCGTTTTCCAAAACCACAAATAAAACAAGGAGTTACCATAGTTCGCAATATCGGTCAATGAATATTTGGAACGGTTGTCCTCTAATGGGCATGGTAGCATATGTGGTAAAGTTTTAGGCTAAAACATATGTGATATGTGTGACTATAACGACGAGTTCACGGCCATCACGCCCATTGTAGTATATATCTTAATTTTTTTTCAACTTATTCCAATTTTTTGATTTTTAACTAAAAATTTGACAAAAATTATCTTATTTTTTATTTGTAATTTTAAAAAAACCCTGCAATAATAACCACAACGTTCTGTTGCTAGGAATAAAAAAAAAATTCAAAATTGAGATTCAAGATTTACCTATGCCACTCCTTTCTTTTCTAATCTAATATAAAATGTCATCAAAAGAGGTTGAAGGAAAGCACAAATACATCAAGTTTAATATTGAAGAACATCTCATTGACGTTAGACACAAGGCCTTCAAAAAGCATGCTATTGCGAGTTTTCCATAATATATATATATATATATATATATATATATATATATATATATATATATATTACTTGATAATGCCAAAAAGGGAAGCGAACCAATTAAAATTATAAAAGATTTAAAAGAATCCTACCCTACACACATTTTAGTTTTTTTTTTTAAAAAAGCCTCAACCCCAAATAATTCTGAACAGGCTGTTTTCTGGAAAATATTTATATGAATTTGGTATTTGTATATATATATATCTATTTTATATATATATGTTTTGATATTTGTAAGATCGGGTTTATAGAAGTTGAACTACTGTTTTCTTGGTAACTTTTCTCTTTCTTATGCGGCGGTGGAATTAAATTATCAATAATGTTAATTAATAAACAGACAATAAATGGTGGATCATCAGTCAGTATTATTATATTTAATGCAGTCTCTTAACAAATATTTAATTTTATAACTTGTCTGCAGGCCAAATTATGTAATACCAAATGGAATGGTAGGCTGATAAAATAACCATATAATTACATAATTTCTAAAGTCATCATTTCTCAATTATTTTTAATTAAATTGTACATTAAGAGAAGACATTCCATTTAGGGAGAGACAGAATGGATCGGCACGAACGGTCTGGTGTCCGAGCTGGTTTGTCACACAACGACTAATTAGTTTATTGGCTTTGAAACATGTTCATGTATGTAATACGTAAAACCACTTAGCTTATTATGCTTAATAAAAAAAGGGAAAATTATATTTAATATCGTATAATTTGGTCCAAATTCTGCTTTACAACTATTTTTTGAAATTATAGTTTACATCTTCAAAATATATGAGTTGTAACAATTTGTATTCTCATTACTCAGTTTGGTATTTTAACTAAGCTTCATCGTCACATTCTGTCATGTCTTACATCAATTAAACTTAGAGTCTCTTAACCTAGTTATAAATTTCAAAAATTAAAAAATATTTTGGGTATCAAAATTCTCTAATTGTTTGATTTCGAAAAGGAGAAGTTCACACCACAAACATTTATTTGATTTTTTTTTTTAATTTTGCATGCATGTCGATGATGAAATGCAGCAATAAATCTTCAATAAACTCACCAAATCGAGTTAAGAAAGTATATGATGTAAACTGTACTTTTTAAATAATGATTACAAACTAAATTTGGAATAAATTATAAGATGATTGCAGCATAATTTTCCATTAAAAAAATATAAAGCCCACTTTTTAAAATGAATTATAATATGCTTCTATTATTCTTTTTTCTTCAACTAAACAGCCTACCATGATACGTCTTGGAATTTTGCAATCATCCACTTAAATTTAAGGGTAAAAATCGTAAAAGCCCACTGTGTTATATTTATGCATAAAACTTTAATGTGTAACAAAATAAGTAAAAGACAAAACCCTGTATTTTTTTAAACTCTTTGTGTTATAGTAAATAAGCACGAAAGTCCTCTGTGCCAACAAAATAGGCAAAAAAACTCTATGTTTTCTTAAACTCGACATGAAACCACCATGTTATAAAAAAAGACAAAAAAACATCTTTTTTTAAAACTATGCACGAAACTCTCTGTATTAAACAAAATATGCAAAAAAAATAACCCTTCTATTTTCTTAAATCCTACACAACACATTTTCGATCTAATATGCTCTCTAATTTTTATACATCTACATTATTTTCTTCTTTTCTGTAATGCTTTGTTATTTTAGTTTTAAAAGAAAAAATATTAAGAAAGTTAAAAGTGAATATATTATGTGGTGTAATTTACAATAAATTATAAATAAAATGCATTCAATTTAAAATTCTGAATATTTTTTGTTTTAAAATTAAAAGAGCAAATCATTACAGAAAACAAGAAAATAAAATAGATGCAAAAAAATTAGAGAGCATATAAACAATCGAGTGGGTTTTGTGCAGGATTTATAAAAATAGAGTTGTTTTTTATCTATTTTTTTTAACATAGGGGTTTCGTGCAATATTTACTATAATACAGGGACCTTTATGTCAAGTTTAAGAAAACACTAGATTTTTTTGTCTATTTTGTTAACACATTATCCACATAGTTTTTACGCATTTTACCCTAAATTTCATTTCAAACTTTGGAATTATAAATTATAAAATTTCCAAGAAAAAAACAAGCCAATACCAATTCTACATACGCGTGCCACGACCTCAAGATTCGGAAAATTCAAACCTTTTTCATCTTGCATCCGACGAACAACGGGCTACCAGGAACAAACAGTTTGGAAAGTTGAAAATACACAAAATAACGACAAGATTTTGTCGGCAAGAAATATAGATTTGCGAAAGAATTTTCTTATAATTCTGAATTTTTTTATACTAGGAGTTTCCAAATATTACCAGGAAAAAAATGGATTCTTCAGATCGACGCCGGAAGAGGAAAAGAGTTTTCAGACAAGCTTATTCATCTTTTTCTTGTCCTTCATACTTATTGTCTGTAAGATTTATTGTACTGAGCCTGGGTTTCCTCACCTTTCTTTATCTTTTAATCAATACTATTCCCTTTGACTCTTCAGCTTTTCGCCCTGTTTTAGTTGTTTCAAGCTTATCTCTTTTGTCTTCTAGTAGTTCAAGAACTGTTAAGTCAGTTGGAGATTTTGAAAGTTTCTTGTTTCCTTGGACAATAGAGAGCAGGGTTTTGTTCCCTGATCATGTTTTATTGTTAGTGAGTGGTGTAAAGAAAGATGGGTTGATGAAGGAGATCGGTGTTGAGGGATTTGAGTGTGTTTACTTTGGTGAAACTGGAAGTGATTTTGTGAAGAAAAGGGTGATTTCCGTCGATGAATTTGATGAATTTAGGTCAATTATGAGGTGCCCTCTTCCATCTATGAATTATTCAGCTTTAGTAAATTTGAGGGTAAGTGGTAAAATTGGAATCTTGAAAGAAGACAATAATGGGTTTTTGGTTAATAATCAGACTGTGAATTCTTGGGAAAATTTGGCTTATTTAGCTACTTTGGACGGGGATACAGTTGTGGTGTTTGTGAAAGGGTTGAATTTGAGGGGAAATAGGGAGTCTGATCCAAGTTTTTTTAGTTGTCATTTTGGGTTCGGAAAATGGGAAAGAATTGAGACGTTTACCCTCACGACGAAGGCTTTGACTGCTGCTCAAGAAGTGGTGAGATGTCCGTTACCACGGAGTATTGGAAACAATCCTATTAAGGCTAAGGGTATTCGTGTCACCATTGGAGTGACATCCCGTATCCGTGGTCGTGCTCACAAGCATCTAATTATCCCATCCGTGGCCAAGATTACAGACTTTGGTCCCGAGGGTAAGAAGAGAAGGGAGGGAAAATATGAGCTTTGTGCGTGCACGATGGTGTGGAACCAAGCTTCCTTCATACGTGAATGGATTATTTATCATTCTTGGCTTGGGGTGGAGAGATGGTTTATATATGATAACAATAGTGATGATGGGACAGATGAAGTTATTCAAGAACTCGACCGTGACAATTACAATGTAACTAGGCATGTATGGCCATGGATCAAGTCTCAAGAAGCTGGATTCTCGAATTGTGCATTGCGTGCAAAAGACGAATGTAATTGGGTTTCTTTCATGGATGTAGATGAATACTTCTACTTTCCATACTCGACGCATAAACACCAAAGATTCGAGAACTTAGGGTATGCTGGTCAACATTCTCTTCGCACGTTAGTGGCAAATCTGTCATCTACATCACATAAAATTGCGGAGATCAGAACTTCTTGCCATAGTTTTGGACCTTCCGGGTTGAGTTCACCTCCATCCCAAGGCGTTACTGTAGGTTACACTTGCCGCCTTCAAAGTCCAGAGAGGCATAAATCCATCATCAGACTAGAGGCACTAGACGCAACATTACTCAATGTGGTGCACCATTTTCGTTTGAAGAAGGGATTTAGATACCTGGATTTACCTCAGACTATGGTCATACTTAACCACTACAAATACCAAGTGTGGGAGGTTTTTAGAGCGAAGTTTTACAGAAGAGTTGCTACATACGTCGCTGACTGGCAAGAAAGTCAGAAGGAAGGATCAAGAGATAGAGCTCCCGGTTTGGGAACCGAGGCTATTGAGCCGTCTGACTGGCCGCAGAAGTTCTGTGAAGTTTGGGACACTGGGCTGAGAGATTTTGTTTTGTCGAATTTGGCTGATCTGTCGACGGGTTTGCTTCCATGGGAGTCCCATTATGCTTTGAGTCATTAAATTTGGAGTTTTTAATCATTGTAAAGGAGAAAATCATACCGATCCATTCTTTTTTCTTTATGTTGTCACACATGTTACACATAGTTTGTTCTTGTGGTAAAGGATCAAAAGGGCTATAGGTTCGACACTGGAATCGTAAGTTTGGGGAGAAACTGAACATGTAATTTATGGTCTTATGATTCTTGAATATTGATTCATTTCATTTAACTCTTTTATGTGTTGTCTTCACCAAGACAAATTGGATTTTTATGTATCCTGTTTGTCAAAAAAGCAGAACATGTATATTGTACACCAGCTAAATTCTTGGTTCTATAGGATAAGACATGACCCTTTTCTTAAAATTCGAAATCCTGCCTAGACAAGGATTGATCTGTCCCTAAAGACATGTAACATCAACCAAACCAGACAATTTGAGTGCAGCCATAGCAGGTTCGTTAACACCAACAACTCTCAACCATCACCCACAAAACATTGTAGAAATATAACTTGTGCTGCTATTTGATAAGATGTGATATTCGATATACATATAATATTTTTTTTCCAATGTGAAGAACCAAGGCTTGCCAATGGCGAAAGGGACATTGCACCCATTTCATGCATAATGATGATCATTTTGACATTACAAAATACAATAGATTTTGTTTATAAAAAAAAATCAAAGTAGCAATTCTATTGTATTTTACATGAATATGATATTGTTTCTTATAATCCTCACATCTAGATCCCACCCATCACCAATGGTGAGCAAACAAAGCAACATAGACAATTTACACGTTGATAACGAGGGACACTGTCATTTTCTTGGTTTTATTAATGCTGATTCATGAGTGGTGTCCTGGAGGCATCTAATCATTTATTTGATATCAATATGAACATTCCACGTTGATGTCAAACAAATGGTTGGATTGGTCATAAGGACATTAGGATCCTCATCAATTAAACCCATTTTTACGGTGGAGAGCAACCGTAATTCCCCTCCCTCATACCTTGCTTTCCTTCATTGTTCTTTGTTTTTTTTTCTTTTTAATGTTTTTAATTTATTATGACTTGAAAGTCAAAATTATAATGTACAAGTTAAACGTTTAGTTCTTGATTAATATTCCACTAATTGGCAAGCATTCTCAACAATTATATATATATGATAAAGTTATGGCTATCTTGGTAACATTGAGTCAAAATATATGAAATTTCCATATAGAAAAATTTATTACAAACTATAACTAAAACCTCGTATGTTGTTGAACCAGTAAGAAAATATGTATAAAATTTAGAGTTTCAAAAATAATTAGATACAATAAAAATACATGAAATTTTAGGTGAATCATTTTCTTTTCATTTTAAATAACATGGGATCTTTATTAAATTTATCGATAAAATTTATGTAACTCAGGTGATAGTATCGAAGAATAATTCATGATATTATTCGTTGTCATTCTTATGCTAGTGTTATTTGCATTTGATCTATATATTACAATTAAAATATTTTGATATTAAATATTTTTTATGTAAAAAACTAGATATTATATTAAAATCAAAATCTTTATCATGGTAAAAATAAAGTTTCATTATAATATTCCTTCTTATTTATTTATTTATCCATTGATTAATTTTATTTTGTCGTGCGTGTTGATTGAAATTAAAAATAAGCAATACATGATAGGGAGACCAATTACATATGATCAGATCTACACAAAATTAAATATCAGTCTTTGAATAACAGTCTTATTTTTCCAACCTGCGAATGAGACCAAGTTTGTACAAAAAAATTCAAATGCATTTACCAAATAAAAATTTAGAAAAAAAATACACTTGAGGTGATTCCATATCCAATTCCACCTTTTAGTACAGTTCTTTCTATGTATGTCTTTGTTTATACCCACGATCGAAGGTGTTGCTTTTTTATTGTTGTTTCACTTGTCTTAATCCTTCCGGTAATGTGGGTTTATTGGTCGTTACTTAAACACTATATTATAATTATCGTTGTGGCTGTTTTAATAGGGTTTAATGATTTGTGTAAAAATGGTTCAGTTTATTGAGTTGCTCTCACGCCATATAAATATACAAGTATAGTATGCTACAATTATGGTAGAGAATAAATATTGACACAATGACATAGCAAGGATTAGGATGTTGCCTTGGTTAAGATATTGACTTTCCATTAGCTAGGTTATTTCCTTAATACACCCACGCAAAATCAACGTGCCATCAGCGACAGAGATTTGGACCGCAGGAGAGTGAAGCGAGCACGATGAAGTGGTTTTGTGAGAAGGTCCGCTAACTGATCATCTGTTCGGATATAGGAGACACGAAGGTGACCTTTATTAGAGAGGTCTCGAACAAAGTGTGTCAAGAGAAATATGCTTCATGCGACTGTGCATAACAGGATGAATAGCGAGTCGTGTGGCACTAATGTTGTCGCACCAAATGCGTGGCTGAGTACGAAGTTGAATGCCAAGTTCAGAAAATAAGTTTAGAATCCAACAAACTTCAGAGGCAGTAAAGGCAAGTGACCGATATTCGGCTTTAGTAGATGATCGAGAGACACCTTTCTGCTTTTGAGAGAGCCATGAGATGGGATTGGGCCCAAGAAACACAAGGTAGACAGTTGTAGACTTTCCTTCAGAGGGGTCACCCCCCCCAGTCGGCATCAGAAAGCTGATAGAGTGAGATCCATGTGGTGACGGAGTATAAGAAAATGGTACAGTGAACCCTTCAAATAACGAAAGATACGCTTCACAGCTGACCAATGTGATGGGTCGGGAGCAGCCATGAATTGAGCAAGTTTATTGACGGCAAGGCAATGTCGGGCTGTGTGAGGGTGAGGTATTGAAGCCCACCAATGGCTTGGCGATATTCAGTCAAGTCTACTGTAGTCTTGGGACTCTGTGCGGATTGGTTGCCATGGGAGTAGTTAAGGGTTTTGAACCATCCATGTTGTGGCGACGTAGTAGATCAAGTGTATACTTGCGTTGAGACAGGAATAGGCCTTCTCGGCATGACACCACTTCGCAGTAGATCAAGTGTATACTTGCATTGAGACAGAATATGCCTTATCGGCATGACACCACTTCAACCCCAAGAAAATAAGATAGAGTACCAAGGTCCTTGACAGCAAACTGAGAGCCAAGATGATGAATCAAATCAGAAACCAGTGTGAAGTCTGAGCCAGTAAGAATTAAGTCATCAACGTAGTCAAGCACATATAGTTGAATGGAACCACGACGAAGGATAAATAATGAGGTATCTGAACTTGACTGGACAAAGCCAAAGGTCAAAAGGGCAGTACTGAGAGTATGATATCAGGTTGATGTGCTTGACGGAGGCCATATAGAGATTTCCGGAGGTGACAAATGTGATTTGGTAGTGAGGGGTCAACAAACCCGGGAGGTTGAGACATGTAAACTTTTTACGAAAGACCACCCTGCAGGAAGGCATTACTAATATCAAGTTGATGAATAGACCATCGGTGCATGAGAGCCAAGGATAGAATAGTGAGAATGGTGACAGGCTTGACGACCGGGCTGAATGTCTCAGTGTACTCAACACCTAGGCGTTGATGAAAGCCTTTTGCTACAAGACGAGCTTTGAATTTGTCAACAGTACCATCGGGGTGTCGTTTGATTCGAAAGACCCACTTGCATCCAATAATGTTTTGACTTGGATGCGGTGGAACAAGAGTCCAGGTTCCATGACGGGTGAGGGCAATGAATTCTTCAGACATCGCACTGCGTCACCGAGGATCCTTTAGAGCTTCAGATACACAGGTAGGTTCAACATCGTTTGTTATTGGATGACTGGTGGCTGTAAAGATATGCTTTGGCCGAAAAATATTATTCATACTGCGAGTGCGCATGGTATGAGTGTGGAGAGGAGCCTCTGGACAATTTGGAGAGTTTATTATGGCATTTGAAGGAGTGGATACCAATGGTGGTGGGTTGACTCGGGGAGACTTGTTAGAGTCGTAGGAGCACAGAGACCGAGTGCGAGCGGTTGCTGGTGTAGTAGGAAGGAGAGCAGCCGGTGCGGGAGGTGTCTCAGAAGTCAGCGGTGGTACAAAGATGATAGGAGGTGGAACACAACACTAGAGTCCTGTGGAGAAGAGGGACAATGCACAACCAAATAGTCCTTGCGTTGGTATGGAAAAATAAACTCTGAGAAGCGGACATGACGAAACATATATATCCGTGTGGATTGAATATCCAAGCATTTATAAGCGCCTTGGGATGTTGAGTATCCAATAAACAGACACGGCTTGGAGTTGGAGTAAAGTTTAGATGTTGCATAAGGTCGGAGCCAGGGATAGCACATACATCCGAAGGTGCGCTACTTCAAATAATTTGGCACGCGGGAAAATAGTGCCTTAAAGGGGCTTTTCCCATGCAAAAGAGGAGTCGGCATTCGGTTAATGAGATAGCAGTCTCAAAGGCATGAACCCATAGAGCCGGGGGTGCAGAAGCATGATGTAAGATATTTCTGCCGGTTTGGATAATAGGTCTGTGTCGGCGTTCAGCAGTGCCATTCTGTTGAGGTGTATGAGAACCGGTAGTAAGCCATGAGATAACGTGATGTCCTAGGTACTTTCGTAATGCTAAGATTTCTCCGACATTGTCGCTGTAAGATTTTTAAACTAATGAGCAAAATGTCGGAAAGATTTCCGAGACCTGTGATTTAGCGCGCATATGATAAAACCAACAATATTGTGTAAAATGGTCGACAATAAGTAGGTAAACCGAAATCCATCATGAGTGGGAGTCTGGACTGGACCCCACACATCAGCATCCACATAGTGCAGAGAATGTATACTATGTAAAGACGTCTCTTTCAAGGGTAATTGTTGCGATTTATTACTATTGCAAGAGTTACAGCAAAAAATTGTAATAGAGAGTTTCTTAACAGTTGGTAAACAAAATTTAGAAATAATCAACGAGCTTGTCTTTAACGATGGATTCCAAGATGAGCATGCCAAATGTAACTGGTGGTCTTAGAGCCTATAGTAGCAGCTGCAACAATGGGGTGAGCGGAAGAGGTAATGTGATAGGTTCCATTCTTACATATTCCGCAGGCCACTTTCGCCCCTGTGGTGCGATCCTTCACAAGAAAATAAGACGAATGGAACTCAATAAGGACATTGTTATCCGCAGTAAATTGATGAACAGATAAGAGGTTTTGGCTTGCATCCGGGACACATAAAACATTAGACAGACGGAAAATACTATCAGATAAGGATAAAAATAGAACTGCCTTTTGTGAGTGATAGGCAAACTTGTACCATCTGCAATTTAACTTCTTCAGTACCGTCATATTCCGAGTGAATTTGGAGATTTCCAAGATCGCTCGTGATATTGTGAGATGCCCCTGAATTAGGGGTGCTCATCGGACCGGGTCGATACGTACTCGGTCCGGTCCGGGGCGATTTTTTAAATCCAAACCGGTAGCACCACCGGTTCCGGTGCTACCGGTTTGGAACCGGTTCCCTGTAACATTTAAAAAAATAAATAAATAATTTTTTTTTTGTTCAGCATGGCAACGGCTTTATAGCCGTTTGCCATGCTGAACGTTGGCAAGGGCTATAAAGCCGTTGCCAACGTTCAATTTATTATTATTATTTTTTTTAAATCTATAAATATGTGCATATTTTTCATTCTTTCCTCACAATTCATTCTTCTCACAATCCATTTTTCTCACAATTCTATACTTCAATCTCATATTTTCCTCTCGATTGTGCTATCTACAATTTATATATAATAATGGCATCTTCATCTAGCAGCGGCGCTGGTCGTAGCCGGGGTCTCGTCCCGGGTCGTCTATCACTGAGTTCATCTTCGGCAATGAATTTGCCCGTACCAATACCTGAGTTAAATGAAAGTTATGATTTTTTTTGCTGACCTCAATGTTGGTGGTTCCTCTATGAATGTCGAACCGCAACAACCCGAGCAACCTGTCGAACCTCCTGCTGCCCAAGCCCAAGAGGGACAACAAGTGGAGTCATCCGGAGCCACTACAGCAGCGAGTAGACAACCGACTCGTGCCAAAAGAAGTAAGATATGTGATCAACTTTGAACTCGGTCAAAAAGAAGGTACTAACGAATCTGTTGCAATATGTAAATTATGTAAAATGCAATATTCATATAAAGCTGGTGGTTCCAGTGGAGGCACTGGAACATTTAAAAAACACTTAGTAAAAAAACAGAATTTTGATGAGACAACATTACAACCATTAGGTCGAGAAGCAACACAAGCACAAATTAATGTTCTCACTGGCACGAATTTTTATTTTAACTGCTGAAATTAACCGTAGATCACTTGTTAGATATGTGATTAGATGTGAACTACCCTTTATACAAGCTGAACATGCTGGTTTTATTGAATTTGCTTCATCTATACCAATCCATGTTTTAAACATATTTCCAGGACACACTAAAAAGAATTGTATGGACGTATTTGTTGAATATAGAAATACATTGTTTCAACATCTTTCTAGTTTTGCCTTGTAAGGTTAGCTTAACAACCGATATTTGGACAAATGTAAATTCAGACCTCATATCTTGTTGTCACTTGTCATTTGATTGATGATAATTGGTGTATGCAAAAAAGGATTTTGTCTTTAGATGAGTTAGATTGTGCACATACTTGTTATGTAATTGCTAAATATGTATTCAACACTTGTAGACATTATGGAATTCATGATAAAGTATTTTCGATCATATTAGACAATGCAGCGAATAACAATGCTGCGATGGTGATTTAAAGACCTATCTGAAACCAATGCTTGATGGTGTTTTTTTCATGTTAGATGTGCATATCATGTGATTAATTTGACTGTTAAAGTTGGTTATGAGGACAATCACTCAGCATGTATTGAGAAAATGATTTAAAGCATCTTCTTTTTCCATCACCAATAGAAACTAGGTGGAATTCATTGTACAATTTGTTGAATGCTATGTTACCTTACAAAGATATTTTAACTCCATTTTATAATTCATATCAAATGCCTGATAGCGATGATAGTATTTATTTGACTAATGAGGATTGAGAATTTGTTGAAAATTGTGTATCATTGTTAGGTACTTTCAAAGAAGCGACGGAACGCTTCTCCGGTGTTACTTATCCAACTTCCGTTTATTTTATTCCTTTAGTATTAATATGTTTGATAAGTTTATAGAATTTAGAGATGACTATGACTTGCATGATTTTGTTAGTGCAATGGAAACTAATTTATAAAATATTGGGAACAAATCCCACACGTGCACTGCATCGCAACATGCTAGATCCTAGTCAATGTTTATCTTCATTTGAGATCTTTTTGAATATTATGCTAAATTTTTGGGGAAGGTTGTTGACGATCAAAAGACGTCTACAATGCAATCTCTCCAAATATGTTTCAATTTTATTATAATAAACAGGCAAGTGATCATCGCAACAAAGGCCTGCTGAAGAACAACCCCAAGCTCAAACTAAGGTGGGTGGCATCAATTTGCTTAGGATGCTGGGCAGGAAAAAACTTAAGGGAAAAGGACCTTCTACTAGCACGTCGACTGAGTTACAAATTTATCTGAATTATCAATTTGTAACGGAAGACAACTTCGACGTGTTACAATGGTGGAAGTCAAATGCGGCACAATCCCTATCTAGCCAAAATGGCTAGAAGACGTGTATGCGGTACAAGCTCTCAAGCGTCGACTTCTGAATCTGCAATTCTCAACATGTGGCCGAATTATTGGAGAATACAGAAGTATGTCTCTCATGCTGATTCGTTATGCATGCTCACGTTACTTAAAGATTGGTTTGAAGCCGATGTAAGAATAGAAGAGATGGGGCGCTTGACGACATCGTTTAAACCATTATGACGAGCAAAAGAAGAAGAGGAACGCACAACCCAACTAAACTTATCAATTATGAAGAGTGCTAAACAGCAATATTTCTTTTATTTTGATTTTTTAATTGCCATCTCTTTACAATTATTTGTATGCATCTATATTATGAAATGAAGAAGGAATATATTGAATTTGTGATGAATATTGGGGAACATTTACAACATTAAATAAAAAATAAATAAAAAAATATTGTTGTTTAGCACTCTTCATAATTTGAAATCAGTAACTGATGCACGAAAAGATTGAAAATCATAACTGATGCACGAAAAATCAGTAACTGATGCACGAAATTAAATCAGCTATTGATGCACGAAAATTTACACAAAGTAGTGCACCAGTGTTGTATTTTCGTGCATCAGTGTTATATTTTAGTGCACCAGTGTTATATTTTCGTGCACCAGTGTTAATTTCGTTGCACCAGTATATTTTTCGTGCACCAGTTATTGTTTTATAATTTTCGTGACACCAGTTACTTTTAATCATTTCGTTGCACCAGTATTTTTTATGATTTTCGTGCACCAATGTTATATTTTCGTTGCACCCAGTTACATTTTATGATTTTCGTGCACAGTGTTAATTTTCGTGCATCAGTGTTATATTTTAGTGCACCACGGTTATATTTTCGTTTAGTGTTGTATTTTCGTGCATCAGTGTTATATTTTAGTGCACCAAGGTTATATTTCGTGCACCAATGTTATAATTTTCGTGTGCTGCACCAGTTACTTTTTATCATTTTGTGCACAGGTATTGTTTTATAATTTTCGTGCACCAGTTACTTTTTAATCATTCTCGTGCCCCAGTTATCTTTTATGATTTTCGTGCACCAATGTTATATTTTCGTTGCACCAGTTACATTTTTGATTTTGGTGCACCAATTACTTTTATGATTTCGTGCACCAAGGTTATATTTTCGTGCACCAAGGTTATATACGAAAAAAAAAAATACCAAAGGACCGGTCGGCCCTGGGAACCGGTTGGAACCGGAACGCAGGAGACCGATCTGGTTCCTTACCGGACCGGAAAGGTTCCGACCTTACCGGCCCCCAGAAACCAGCCGGTTCCGATCCGGACCGGACCGGTTCATGTAATAATAAGCACCCTACCCTGAATCTACTAGCCACTGTGAAATGATAGTGAGGTGCCAAATGAGGAGTGTGTGCCATATGAGCAGTGGGTTGGAAATCTGCGGTACTGAAGGGCAGAGTGTCCCGGGGCATTACAAATCTGGCATTGCATGAGAAGTGTGAACCAGGCACAAACGAAGGTGGATAACCATTGTTATGAGGAGGTTGTTGGTAGTGGCGGTGGTAAGAGGGTTGTGTGAAGCTACAGGGTGACGGCCATAGGATCTGGAATGAGGGCGATTGCGCCCACGACGACCGCCCACAATTCTGATGGGAAGGATAGCGAGAAGTTGCAGCTTGTCCAGATTGTGTAGCATTATCGGTGCAACTAGATTGGAGGTTGCAGTATCGAGACCCTTGAGATATGATCATGGCTCACGAGTATATCGTGAAGCTCTTCAAAGCGGAGCGATGTTTCACGAGCACGGATTGGAGCCGCGATTCTCTCGATAGGTGAGTGACCAAGACCCATTGAGAACATAGATCGTGATTAAGTCATCATCGGAAACAGGCGTATCAATGATTGATAGTCATCGGCCTTACTTAAAGACTTAATAACCTCCAGGAGAACAGAGGAGAGAGAGGCAAATACTTCCGGCGACATTGAACCAAAGATGCGGAGAGAGGAAGCTTGTCATGTTGGAATCAGTGGGAGTACTCAGCAGTGCCAATGAGAGGGGCGACAATGCGGCCATCGAATAGCCGGTGACGTTGTGAGCCGTTGAAGAGTGTCCATGATTTTTTAAAAGTATTTTTTGTCTAATTCTCTGGATGTCAGCTGCAGTGGAGGCCTGTGTTTTTGCCGACCTTCATTGGAGCTAGAAGAGGTTTGGTTTTATGTTCGCAACTCTTTGAAAAAATAGCAGTAATTTGAAAAAAACAATTAAATTAATTTTTAAAAAACCTAAAGTAGTGGAGTAAAAAGTGAAACAATATAGGAGCGAAAATACAATAAAGAAAATCATTGGGAACACTGGTAAAAAAAAACTCTACTACACCATTCGAGAGAGGCGAGATCTACGATCTCCGTCGCGGTACAAAGAGGAAAAGAGTTCAGAGGCGAAAATGCTTCGTTCAAATCAATCGCCA